>JBBPBX010002763.1:67080-79434 GCA_038048925.1 Garcialebias charrua | reverse complement strand
GGGGGGGCTTTAAATATTTAAGGGCCACTGCAACATTTACGCCGTTTTAGAAATGTCAAAGTGTCACGATGCAGCCAGTTTCAGGTTTTTGGTGGCGAATTTATCCATTACACACAGATCTACCCCAAACTTATAGCTTGCACTGCACTCCCTCTTCCAAGATGTGAAGACAGCCAATAGGAGAGCTGACAGGACATGCTGCACCTTCCATTAAGGAAGCAAGCTGCTTTCTACCTCCGTGTAATTTTGCAATCAGTCAGGGATTTTATTGTGTTTAATATTAATGTTTTCTCCCAAGTTCGTGGGAACACGATCACTAAACAGTTTGTATTAAACCATTTAATTTTAAGAGCGTGTGGATCTCACATTTTCAACGCGTCGGTTTATGTATACAGTACAGTACATGAGACGTGGGCAGCGCGCGCGCCTGTATCTGAGCACGTGCGCGCTCACTTGACTGTTTGCTGGTGCTTGCGTGGCTCGCTCCCCCATGTTTGTTGCAATTCAGTCACATACATGTGCAATAAATAACTAAATAAATAAGGGAGCAGCAGCGTGATCCTTAATTGCGCAAAAATGTCATAAAAAAATACAAACAAATAAAAAGCAAGAAGTCCAGTTTAAATAGTAAAAACTGCTGCTTGTGTATTCATAAGGTTTAATGTGAAATATGATAAAGGACAATTTACTTCTCTGTCTGGATGGAAAGGCAAGCCTGTGCGTAATGCAAATGAATCCAGGCTGGCATATGACGCGCCGCAGGGCACGGAGATTTTACTGCCACGATCCAAACATTAGCCAAGTCACTTTATTGTCACGCGAGGGGGCAAAGGTATGCGGGGATGATCCATTCTTTTCTGCTTATTGGCGCACATCACATGGCGCGCGCACACAGCAAATGATCGTGAAGCAGAAAAAAGTTTTACACTTTTGAGATTTTGTTTTATTTTATTTTATTAAGAGTGAGTCTGCTCCAACAGATCTGCGCGTTCTAAATGAATTGTGTTCAAATTATATGGAAATGTCTGAAAATATTCATCAACATGGAGCCATACATTAGTGTTATTTAGCACAAAGTGACACACACATACACCCCCCCCACACACACACACACACATACTGTACATTAAATAAATTTCTGTAATAATTTTACAATAAACAATGTAGTTTACTATAATCTGATTTGAATAAGTTGAAAGCTTTTCAAACAGCACGTGACTTCACATTAATAAATCAAAAAGCTTCCAGTATATGTTTGTTACCTGGGAAAGGTGATTTCCACAGATGAGTGGACTGTGTTTGATCTTTGGAGCAGTACACCTGCCCATCCCAGCCGTTGGACAGAGCCCAGTGCTGGTAGCCCTCCATGGGGATCAGGGCGTCGTGCCTCGGCTCCGGGTGGGCACTGATGCCGGGCACCACCGACACGTCCAGGTACCCGGGCACCGCCTGGTACGAGCTGGCGAAACTCGGGTAGAAGGCAAACTCTTTGGCCCTGCCGGTCATCTCCTCGGGGGGCAGCGCCGTGCTGGGCTCCGCCGCGTACTTCTCCGCCGGGTGGTACGAGCAGGGCTTCTGCTGCAGGTTCACGTTGTGCGAGTGGGACAGCCGGCAGCCGTAGTACGGGTTTCCAAACGGGTACCCGTAGCTCAGAGAGGCGCTCGAGGACGTTTGAGGAGCAGGACACTGGCGGCCGGTGTCCGCCGGGGAAATGTCCGAGTAGCCCTGGTGCGTCGTGATGGTGCCAGAGTGTCGTCCCTGCAGCGCAGGGTGCGACATCAGCTCCCTGCAGTGGCTCGCAGGGCAGTTTCCGCTCAGAGCCTCCATTGCTTGGCTTTTATTCTGGCTGCTTTCATTCGGGCTCTTTTCATAAACGTACATCAAGGTGTCCGCCCAGCGTGGATGCAGAAGCAGCGAAGTCGTCATATCACGGGCTGCCGATGCTTTTTAAAAGTCGACTACTCCAAGACGGACACCTCATTTCCAACTACATTTTACACCGAGCGCATGCGCACACCGGGGCCCCTGGTGTGTCCACTTCATTAAGGCTCTGGCACGTGATACGCTAACAAGTCCTGCGAGATAGAGCTGCGTGTCGGGGGCAGAGCAGCCCCTTTAAAGAGCGGCTGCCTCTCGTGCCACCGCGCGTCTCCTGCAGAAAGACGAGCCTCGCCATTGGCTGAGGGCAGCTGGACCCACACCCTTAAAGGGGAGTGGGGCTCCCCGCGAGGAGCAGGACAAACCAAAACAACCTGTGATGTTTAGCCGACTCTGCAGCACTGCACACAGTCTCACAGTCTGATCCACGACACAGTTGATTAAATACAAAGAAAGGCAGACTTTGTTTTAGCATAATATATCCCCTTTATATATTTTTCTTTTAAATCAGCACACAAACCTCTGACTGGCAACACCCAGCTTTAATGTGAAAACTGCATTGAAGTTATAATGGTCCTAATTGGAATTTATGGGAGCTTATGTGGTAAATTGAATGTCTTATGGGGGGATACTTCAAAAGAAAGCAAATAAAAGAAGCAACTTTAAACATGTTTAAAGTTGCTTCTTTTATTTATTTATTTTTCTTTAATCTTGTCAACATTTTCATTCTGCCCCCTCCCATCATGTTGAAGGATTCTGTGACCAAACTCGGCTGAAAATAGAAGAAAAATAATTAATCTCATTATAATAATCTGCACGTTTGGAAATTTTAGAAAAGATAAAACATTTTGGATTTTTTTTATTTATTTTTTTTAGCTGAAGAGTATAACACGCATATGGTTGTGTGTGCGTGCGTGCGTGCGTGCATGCATGCGTGAAGGTAAACTAGTAGTTTTCCGTTCAAGTGAACTTGAACGTGTGAGCAGCATGCATCAGATCGAGATGGAAGCTGCTCCAGGTGAGAACAGTTCTGTTCCAGTGCTCAGCCTGAAAGCTCCACGTTTGTTCACATGCTTTCCAAATGTGTGACAAGACAATTGAAATGCACATTAAACAAAATGCACATGATGTTTCTGTATATCATGCAGATGCTGCATGGCGCTTGCAGGCGAAAAAGAAACAGAACAAGGACCCGCTTTGAGCTGATGGACTCTGAGCAGGCTGCACCCAATATTTAGTTAAACTTCATGCTACATGCCGGCCCATTTCCACTAAGAAGTTTTCAAAGCCTATTTATGGACTTTTATTTACCTTACCAGCCAAATGCGTCTTTCAGTGTCATGTTATTAAAGAGCTGTCAGTAAACTCTTTAACGCCACTGCGGCTTTTTAAAATAAAACAATCATTTTGTTCACAGGTTATTTAGAGCTGTATTTACAACACTAAAGGATTATCTCGGGTTAGACCCACAATGAAGAAGCCTTTCTGTAATGCCTATCCTCTGAGTCACCCATAAAAACAGGCTCCAAGCTGCCTGAGCGCACGGATTATTCTACGTTTTCTGACTTCTGAGTTGCCTTAGGAATAATCAGGGCCACTGTTTCATTTCTGTAAGCAGCACTGAGAGAGCTAACCCCCCCATCCCCCTTTCCCCCATCGTTGGCCATGCAGAGGTTCTTTTGTCTCAAGGAAATTACATCTGCAAAGAAGGGCTCTTCCAAATGGCAGCTGCACGGAAGTCCAAGGTCAAGGTAAAAAAAACGCAGACAAACAGGGTCGTAAGGAGAGTCTAGACAGGCAAGAATGAACTTCACTCTTGAGCTTACATGCAAACTAGCTGCTATTTAGAGAATTTCGCTCCACAAAAACTGCCACGTGAAAGAGGAAACGAACAGCTTCAAATGATCCACTTTAGCTTTTACGCAAAAACCAGAATGTGACATTTTGCAGAAAAACGCATTGATCCAGGAGCTGCTTCCAAGGAGGCGCCAATGATGGATTCTGCAAAATACATAAATATATATCAAAGCAGAAGTACTTTTTTTTTTTTATCACTCCACGGCATCTCTTTGTTTGATACTTTAAAAGATAACGGATTCCTGAGCGAGGATGATGCCGTGCGTAAAAAGGGCGTAACTGTTGATTTGAGCAAGAATTAGCATGGATTATTATATTATTATAATAAATATATTTTGTAATGTAATGCGTAGAGTTCACAAATAAATAGAATATGTGGTTATATTTCAGACTTTCGTTTTTTTATTCACACATATTTATAGTTTCTTGAAATAATAATAATAATAATAATAATAATAATAATAATAATAATAATAATAATAATAATACAGTAATGACTAATAGCGACTAAAGTTCCATTTAGGTTTACTACAGACATCAAACAAGTGAATTATCATCATAATATTAAATATTCAGAGAAGTCCTGGACAAACACTTTGCCCGCGTGCTTGCAGCATGTTTTGGAGATTTGTGCTGTAAACATCACAGACAAGAGACACTGAACTTGACCAGATAACTTTGAATGCCTTTCTAAGCAGGACGCAGGCTTCCGGCAGGATTAACGCATGATCGAGTTGCTAAATGCAGAGGTTTGTTAAGCTTCAACATAAACTAATGCAGCAGTTTATTGTGACATGCAACAAATATATGTGTAGGGCGTGGTGAGACCTCCATAACATTCAAAGTGTTAATCTAATGCGCAAAGTAGGCTGTGCGTTCATTTTGGAAAGAAAAAAAAAAAGAAAAAAAAATATTCAGGCTGACCAGACGTGTCGCATATTTCTCAAAGTTAAATATCTGAGTTTATGAAAATAGGGGAAAATGTGTAGAAGTTCTGTTTTGTGTTTATTTAACCAAACCCAGCAGAGCCGAGTGAAACATGAAGACTCACCAGTTCACTGGAGTAAGTCATTTAGTAAAACCAGAATTAAATCAGCCATTAGTCATTAAAGGAGTATTATTTTTATGTCAGAGCGTTTAAAACGCTGCTTTGAATTATGAATACAGAATACAGTTGTTAAATGAGTGTTTTTAATAAATGAAAAGAAAGAACCATTTATAAGTGAACCATTTCTTTGTGCTGTTTTTACGCTGCAGCATTGTTTCTTCATATCCAGCAGATCTGGTGGTAAATGACATGCACACATCATGTCCTGCACACACAGGCAGGCAGCCTCTCTCATGCACAGACTGGGATGGGGGAGGGGAGAATTTCCGTCCCTCTACAATTGTGGCCTACCTGGACCGTGCGCTCTCACTTATAGAGGCGCATGATGGAGGCAAGAATGTGCCTTTTCAGCTGCACCTCTCCATGCGTAAATGCACTACTGTATAACCTAGCATGATCTAATGATATTTTTCTGAATAGTAGACTCATTTAAATTCTAACCTCCAATCAAGCTTGCCCTAATCACAGGAAATAATATTTGGCACAAGTTGCATGTGCATCATCCATCAAAGCGGCTTTAGTGACGTTAGAGACCACGCCGTGTGCATGTTGGGGATGAGGAGCCTTGAGTGGAGATGGTGTGGAGCTGCGCAGACGGACTGCAGGTATGGTCCTGCGCGCGCTGCAAGCAGGTTGCGTTCACGTTTACGAGTTTAAAGCCTGCAGCTCCAGACTCTGCTGAGACAAAGACATTTTGTGACGTTCAAACACAGAAGCTGCTGGTAGATCCTGCAAAGAGGCACTGCGACAAGACAAATCTACAACTGTCCTGCAGCCTGTGGGCCATTTCTCCACATTCAAAACAAAAAGCAGAGAAAATCACGTGACTTGACTAAATGACTGAGGTTAGAGTGTTTTGATCAATTTCACTGCAAGATCAGAGATGATCACTTTGATCAAATCCAAGTTTGACTCGTATAGTAACTTTTTAAAGACTGAATTCCTGCTCTTATAGATTTTGCATGGTGTGTGTGTGTGTGTGTGTGTGTGGGGGGGGTGTCTGTGAGTTAAACTGAAACATTATGTCTAGTTTTTTGTTTGTGTTGGCTTACTTTAATATCAAATATGTTCAAATAAACAAACAAGCCAACGAAAACCAGAATGCGTGTCCTTGTGATGTCACAGAGTGCGTCATTTAAATCCACTGCGCGGTGTTTTGGTGCGTGACAAACTGAACGGGCTGGCAACACAAAAAGTGATAGAGGAGAAAGTTTTGATGAAGCAGACATAAAATAAGAATGAATTAATAAATAAAACAGACATATTTCAGTTCGCCTGCACGCTCACGGTCGTCTTTGGCACATTTTAAAAATGCAACTCCCAAATGATCCACCATCACATCTGCACATCGTGTAAGAAGAAACTTCTTTGTCTTTTCTCTTTTCATCATAACATCATGTCTGTGTCAGTGTCAGGTGACGTCACTGACGCACGGAACAAATTCACCAAACAAGAAAATAACCCGTTTTTAGTCGATTTTACTCTTGCCCTTTAAACTAACAGCATCTTTATGGAAGTTATAGTGTGTTTTTAATAGTTCTTTGTGTTTAGAGTCATTTATTTCTCACTTCCAGCACCCAACATGTGACTGGACTGCACAAAACATGCATATGGCTCATTTCAGACTCGTCGGCCATCTTTGACAGCAAACAGACTCGTGCATGAGAGAAAAGCTGCAGCAGAGCGCGCGCAGCCGCGCCCAGAGGACTGGGGGCCACCTGCAGACCCCACGCCACATGGCATTAGAGGGGCACAGCGTTTATGATTATGATTAGTTTTTTAATCAAATAATAAAGTTCAGACTCATGAGGGTTTAACACATTTAAAAGTCATCTGTTGGGAGTGTCAGCAGTTCACAAACATGGATTTTCACATTTAAAAATAAATATTTCATAAAACAGTATTGGTTTTATGGATGCGCAACCATTTGTTGAATTTGGCACAATTTAAATGAGAGTCTGGATGCGTGCTGCAGAAATAGATGTAGACATGTGACAGATTGATGTCGTCAGCCTGGAGGAACACGCTCCACAGACTCACAGGGTCCACCTGAACGTTTTGAACATCTCAAGGAATAAAACGCTGCGTCTGGACGCGCCAGTCCCCAAACGAGTGGTTTTAATAAAAAAACAAAACCTTTAGGCCAACACGCTAGCTGCACAAGTTGCACTATCTGTTCTTGTTTGTACAGTCGAGTTTTTGTCCGTTTATTATCCTTTTTTTATTTTGCTGCTGCCGGCTGGAGAGTAAAACACGCGGAGAAGAGGCTAAATAAATAAATCCCTGCGACGCCTCGTCGGAAGTCCAAGTTCAAGTTAGAGAGGCGCGCGCTGCTTCCGCCTGCAGAGCAACACAAAAGACTGCAGGCTCGTCATGAATCATCTCACTCCTTCTGCTCCCCACACAATAAAACCTGCAGACTTTCTCTGCACAAGTTCACTTTAAAAGCTTCTCATTTAGTTTAGATCCTTCAGCATGTTTGGAAGACTGATTAGTCGAATTAAAGCTTCCATCGCACTATTCAACTTTTTTTTTTTTGGAAGTTGTTTTGCATTGGGAGGGTTTATTTTCACCGCAGAGTCACGCACAAATCTAAGGTTATTTTCATAAAGGTTGAGGCAGGCTGTAGAAATGCAGTTTATTTTTATTTTTTTCCCCCGCTCATTAGTCTGGAACACGAAGTGTGCGCAAATTTGTGCAAGGAAAAAAAGTGAGCATGCTCCACGCTCTGTTTGCGAGATGAAGAATGAGAAATGTGTTTCGGCGCGACATAATTCAAACCCCTGAAAAGTCAAACAAATATTCAAAGTCTATTTAAGAGAACGCACTGCAGTCCATTTTATTTTTCCCCTTTTAATAAAATAAAACACATCAAGTTTGACTATTTATTTCACATTGTGGATTATTTTTATACATCATTCGTTTACAAAATATTCTCTGTCTCCTCTCGTCGTTTCCTTTTTGTCAACACGTGAGATAAACAACATTTTTCTGTTCCGCGCGCCTCAAGGCTTATAGGATGGAAAAGGTAAATATCTTGAACTTGTTCTCTGAAGAGATGCACAAAAGCCTGGTCCTGACGAGCTCCTGGTTTTAAAAACAACCTCCTCGTTCTTCAGATGATGAAAAAATCACCAAAACGTGGGTAAAAGCTGCGACCTGAAAAAAAAAAAAAGTCAACACCTGCTTCCAGTCAGGGATGGAAGAAACATGATGAAAACACGAGCAGCACACACAGGGACTTTGTTCAGTTCATTGATTTTATTTTCAAATGTCTCATTTGGCAAAAGTACACAATCCAAAAGGCTGCGAGAAGACGCGCTAGTGCGCGCGCAGCCTCAAGAGGAGCAGGAAAATGATTCACGTCTATTTGTTGTTTCAAGAGTTATGTGTGGTTGTGGCTTTGTTGCCACATTGGTTGTATGAAAACAACAAAAAATGCACTCGAACTTGATATAAAATACTTTAAACTTGCGTTTAATTATTTTTTAAATAAACATTTAAATTTAGCACTACAGTATAGGCAGAGCAACAACAACAACAACAAAAAACTAAAATATGTCATTTCTGAGCAGGTACAACTCCACAGATTGCGCTGAAATTACTGTGGCTCTGTCCCTTTATAATAAAAACTATTTTAAAAAAGACAAAATGTCTCGAATGAGCCGCTTCTTTGCGCAATGAGCTCTTTTCCATCACACCGACCTGCACCGCGCGCACTTTAATTTGAATATTTTGCTCTATGCAGGCCTCAATTTACCAACAAGAAAACTGCTTAATTATGGTGTATTCTTTGTTTGTATTTGTTTTTAAAAAAATTCATGAAAAGCTTTACAGATTAAAATAGACCTGTCTAAGAGTGAGGAAGATTATAAACCCAAATTTAAAGTTAATTAAATTGACTTCCTGTTCCATGTTTCTGAATATTTACCAAATAATCATGATTATAATGACGTGCTGTTAGAGCTAATTTGTAGATTAAAATGTCCTCTAAATATAGATAGTTTCCTAAAGTAGGACGGAAAACATCTTCTATAGAGATTCTTGATTTTCTGATTTGACCAGATGCGTTTTTTGACTGAGTGAAAATTAAAATAATAATAATAATATTTAAAAAAACAGAACAGGTTAAATGCCTGTTTCTTCACTCCAGATGATTTCCAGCCTCGTGCATCATGATCTGGGTGGATGATGGAGACAAACGGGCAGAAATCAGTGCCGGGTCGTTTGGTTCCGTCTCGTTGTGCACACACTCCAGATGAGAGGAAGGCGAAGTTCAAGTTCAAAGTCCTGCAGCTCAGACAACACCCAGCAGCCCCTGCTCGCTTGTAAAACTCAGCCGTTTGGACAAATCATACAGGAAAATAAATTAATAAATAGGCTCCATTAAAAAATGCACCAAGCGTAGAAACTAAAATAAATAAGATTTTATTTCTGGAGAAAGATGCAGAAACCTGCGAGTCCTTCTGCTCATTTCTTGAGTCTCGGTTCCGTTCAAAGGTTTACTAAAAAACAGTTCGATCAATCTTTGGAAAACTTTTATCAGTTTAGATGTTTTTGAATTCATTTTAAGTCCGAATCACACTCCAGCGACTTTCAGCTCCTTTTATTTCTGCAAATTATTCGACAGTTTCCAATTCAAAACCTCGTGGCTTTTATTAAAACGATTTTCACGGATCTAATTATTATGTTAAATTAGTAACAGATTTGTTATTTTGTGTAACTTTTAAAAAGTGCGTGATTAAAAACAATCAAAGCGACTTATTTGACACATTTATTGATTAAACGAAAAAAGTTTCGCTTATTTTCTCTGGATTCGACTTTTTTTAAAATCAGTTTTGTTATAATCGGTTTATTGCTGATGTCCAAACATATTGAAAATGATAAACTGGGGGCCCTTTTTGTTATTAAAGATCCAGGCTTGAGTCAGACTTTATTAAGTCAGTGAGGGGCATTCTTAAAATATCTGCTCTATGCAGGCAACAAATACCAAAACCAGGTCGCAGCATGGAAGAATCTGCACTTTAGAAGTTAAAAATTATTTTAATTGCATAAATAACGAGTGAGGAGGCTGTAAAGCAACCCGCATCGCCGAGATATTAAATGCGTGAGGGGTTTTTACATGTTGTAATGCGGCACTTTGAGACTCAAACTAAAACTAAAACATGATAAGAAGAAATAAGTCTCAGAAATCTGGATTCAACTTATGAAGGTAAAAAAGAGGAATGTGAGAGGAATATATGATGCTTTCTCTAATATTGTGGCATAAACAAGATGGGAAAGTTAGCTCAAAATTATCACTGCAATAAGTTAAAAACTTACATAAATGAAAACCTGCAGGTTTCGAACGAATCTCTGCCTTTTTTATCGTTTAAGAAGTTTTCTGCAGGCTGCAGCAACAAAACATGTGAAATGAACACAAATCAGCCCCAAGACTGTCTGTTTGAAGATTATTAGTGTTTTAGGAGCAAACATCACATAATGAGAAGCTAATGACATAAATGCATGCTCAAAAACAAATACAGTTTAATAATTAACACTTTAAATACATATGTTGCATACATTTCTGGAGGATGTACATAATAGCTACAATTTAAATAAAAGCTTCTCTAAAGCTGAGCGAGCTCCAAAAAAGCTAAAAACAGAAACAAAACAAGTTTGGTCAAATAAATCAGAAAAGCTCTTTAAGGAACGCATTATAAAAAGCAATTCCTTTATTTTCTATCTGCACTATTGTAAATAAATGGCATTCCTGAAATAACAGAACGGACTGTGAGTTTTCCAGCAGCGGGGAGTTTCCAGCTTTAAAAATGAAACAAATGAATCTTTTTGAGTTGAGACGTGACGCCGGCTGTGAAACAAACATGCAGCTGTTTTCACTGAGTCCAAAAGTCTGCTGAACTTATATGATTAGAAATTAAATCCCACAATAGTATTTTTATTTGTGCACAAAAATAATCCATTTTTGGCTGCAGTGTTCTCTCTGTTTATTTTGTTTTATTTTTGCAATTTTGTGTCTTATAAAGTTTCTGACCAAACTGAAAACATTCACAGCCGGACACTCAGAGAAATTCAAGCAGTTCTCTTTTACAGGATTACTTTTTTTTTTTTTTTGGCACATTGGCTATCATAGTAATGAAATATATCTTTCAAGAGATAATAAGTTAAGAGATTTATCTTCATTTTTCAGTATTTTTAGTTAAAAACCTGTCCTTCTTTTAAAAATGTGAGGAAATTATATAACATTCAGATAAATCTCACACATTAGTTCTTATTAGACTAATTATTTTTCTTTTTTCTATTTGGTGCACATGTTTTAACTGTTTAAGAAAGATTCAATTACCTCTGGTTTCAATTAAATTAGTTATTGTTTAAATGTGTCTTTGTTTGAACTGAAGTGTTAAAATAATGACTCAGCAGTGAAGTCTTTGAAATGAGTAACATCTGTGGCTTTAAACAGATTAAAACAGAAGCATCCTTTTCATTTCAATTCAGTTCATTTTATTAATATAGCAGTGGTTCCCAACCCTGGTCCTTGAGGAACACCATCCTGCATGTTTGAGTTGCTTCCTTGCTTTGACACATGATTTGAATGGATGGTGATTAACAGGATTCTGCAGAACTTGAGGGAGGAAGTAATTAAATCACTGAATCAGGTGTGTCGAAGCAGAAAAACAACTGAAACATGCAGGATACAAACCACAGAATTAAAGCCAAAGATTAAAAAATAGTAAAGCCTTGTTCATTTAGATATATTTGTTTTCCCACAATGTCAAACTGTTACATGAACCCTTTGCTTAGAGATTTAAAATGACTATTGTTGGTTTAATATGTGCTGATCAAGTTCAATTCAATTCTGTTCAGTTTATTCTTTAAAGCACCAAGTCACAAAATGTGTTATCTCAAGGCACTGAACATAAATAAAAACATTCACCTAAGGAGGAAGTAAGCAGCAGATGTGTTGAGTCTTGCTGCTGCAACTCTCTGAGAAAGACGACAACGATGCAACCACGTATACATTTAGCCCAGTCAGCTCTGTCAATATCAAGTATTTTGTTTATTAGGGAAATGAATAACAAACAACAAAGGAAACGGGTTATTTCAATTTAAAGTACACACTTTTTTTAAAATCTCACTCATATTTAGAGTATTAAGCATTAAGTATTATGCATGTTAGGCTGATTGGTAACTCTAAATTGACCCTGGGTGTGAGTGAGACAGGTCCCTCTTGTAAATGAGTCCCCGTGGCTCAACGAGGCTAGCCTGTATAAATAAAGGTTGAATGAATTAAGTTGTCTAAAGGTAAGAAAATTAACAATACACAAACACAAAAGGAGAGTTAGTTAGATCTTTGTGAGACTTCTTCCTTTTGATCATGTATATTTTGTTCAATTTAAAATGTGTGTTTAAAACAAGTTAAATCCTTAAAAAGGCCACACACACACACACACACACACACACAACACACACACACACACACACACACAATGTACATTTTTAAATAATCATAT
>JBBPBX010002763.1:56367-66983 GCA_038048925.1 Garcialebias charrua | reverse complement strand
ATTATTTGCTGTAATCAGAGAAATGTGAAAGACAAGAGTAAAAAAATGAGTTGAGTAATGTGCTTAAAAGAGGAAGCAAATTTAGCAGCAACAGAGGTTATTTCAACCACTAAAAGGAAGTTGTAAATCAGATTATGTAAATCAAAAATTTTCTTTTGTGGCAAAAACACTGCAGTGTGAGAAAAAAATCTGTGTAATTTAGCAGATCTATGCAAAATAAATAAATAAATAAACTCAAGGAGTGAAACATTTTTGCTAACAGTGTGAAATCAAGGTGAAGGGATGGAGAGTGACACATGACTAATTGAGACAGTTGACAAAACTCCAGTTTCTGACAGAAGTTTGACTTTTTGTATAAAGACGCATCAGGTCTGACTTTCTATACGAGTCTTTTCCCAGATATTTTTACACTTTCATTCAGAAACAAAAGAAAAAACGTCATACCTGTACCAAAACAAGGGGTTTATTTACCATTTGAAATTGGCGTTTTCACTGGTTCTTTTATCTGGTTGTATTTGTTGTTTTACCTCTATATTTACAAGAAGTATGTCATTTCATCTCTTAGTTTTTTTAATAGCTTAAATTAAAGCAGAAGAGTATTAGAGTTTTACTTCACAATCATAGTTTTCCTCCAAGTTCAGCTGAGTCAGCTGCAGACAACACACTTGAACTAGAGCAAACCTTACATCCATTTTATTGCTGAAAGACAAATAAATCCTGTCTGGTGTTTCTCCCCCACTTTGCACCTCACACTTCTTACCCCTTTCCCTGTTTTCCTGAATAAAAAGTTTTTGTTTTTTTCTGAGATGTGAGGGTGAGTGCCTCAAACGAACATCAGTTTAAAAAAAATAAAAAGTCAAGTTCAAGATGCATCACAAAACAGAAAGAGCGTCTGAGCATGGAGAACTTTAATTTTGTATAAAAATGTGAGGAATATCTCGTTAAACTACAGTTTAATTGTCAGTGGTCAATAGTGAAAATATAAAATGTATAGTTCAAGAATTTGCTTAAATTAATTGTCCAACATGTAAAAGACACAAGTTCATGCAACACCAAGTGAACATTTTTTTATTTGGCACTTACAGCATTCAGTAAAATAAAAAGGGACGAAGAAAGAAACAGGTCATTTTATAAGCTAGAAACGCCACATGATGAGATGCAGAACGTCTTTAAGAAACAAAATCAATCCAATCGTCTTCAAGTTGGATTGCTAAGCTTACTGACTCGGTTGACACCAGCATATAAATAAGTAACGAATAATATCGCTGCCCAAGCAGACGGCAAAATAAAAGCCTTTAAGTGTTCCCTTTTTGTTCAGACCCTGAGATCAACAGACCGGCAGTAGATTTTCACATCTGTGAGTGGAAATTGGGGCCTCACATCAACGGATGTTGGGACTTGGTGACGTTGCTGGTAGCCCAAAGCGTGGCCTATATAATACTGGCATTTGCCATGGAGGAGCGAGCATGGTCTGGAATAACAATTAGGTGGGTGCGACAGTCTCTTGCATCTGCATAAACGTTAGGACCCATTTACCATCGGCACAAGACATTTTCGAAACATTTTTATACAGTATATTCTCGAGCATGTGATTTTAACATATGCACGCAGCAGTTTTAGTTGCCTGATGGCATCTTAGCTGCTCAGCATAAACAACATCAGCTAAAATTGAAAAGCAATATTTAATATGTGTAAAGTGACTATAGGAAACAACTTTGGGGTGTGTGTCACAGACGCCATAACAACTTAAACCACAAGAAGAGCAAAATTCCACAGCAGCTAAATTAAACTTACCGTATTTTCCGGCCTATAAGTCACATTTTTTTTGTTTTACTAATGTTCCTGCGACTTATACGGCCAAGCGACATATTTAGGGATTTTCCCACCATATTTTTAGATGAATTTTTGGCTGAGATATGACCGTTTCCATTCATTCTGACGAAAAAAATTGAGCAGTACCACTTTTGGCCGCTAGGTCCACCGACCGTTCCCAGCTCATTTGTCCGACAGCAGACTCATCTGGTTGGACTCACTCTGTCGCAGCCCGGCCTCCTGCTCTGGAGCTCTGACACTTCCAGAGAGTCCACCAACCGCTCCCAGCTCATGTGTCCGACAGAAGCCTCCTCTGCTCGGACTCACTCTGTCGCAGCACGACCTCCTGCTCTCTGGAGGTCTGAACTACTGTTAGCTCAGTGTTTGTTAGCAAAATAGCTCAAGAACCACAGGACAGATTTTGATTAAACTTACAGAAAGTAATCACTGGATGGACATTTTGATTAGCTTTAGATGTTTGAGCGAAAACTGAATTTATATATAATTTATTTTCACAGCGCGCACGACCGTTTGGAAGACCATCAAAAGGAAACAATTTAAATCCAGCTGATTTGACCATTACGTGCATTTATTAAGGAAAAGTTCAGCTCAGAAACACCTTTACTATAATGTCAGCAAACAAATACTGTATATTTTTTAGGTGTTTGTCTTGTTAAATTTTAAAGAAATGAAGCGTATCCGCTTGCTGCGCGTGCACGCTTCGCAGCACCAACATAACAAAACTATTTTTTTGATTCAGCTTATTTGACCATTACGTGTATTTATTAAGGAAAAGTTCAGCTCAGACACATCTTTGCTATAATTTTCAGCAAACAAATACTGTATTGTTTTTAAGTGTTAATCTTGTTAAAGTCCTACTGTGCACGCTCCTGTGCATTTGCGGGGACGCGTAACATACGCGACGCGTCAGCGGTGACGCATAATAGATGCGATGTATACTGAGGTGCAACACATTTATGCATTTTTCCACTTTATTGGACATAATTGGACAACAATTACATATAGGGCGACATATAGGGCGACATATAGGGCGGAGCGACTTAAAGGGCGGAAAGTACGGTAAATGCAAAAATTCAAAATAAATATTATCAGCAAAAACATATTCTTCATTGTATATTACATAAATCAAATATGTAGCAAAAAGTCCGTGTGGCTGTACTCATGACCCAACGCTGTGTTTGTTCAGTGAGACGACAGGGAGACAACAGACTGCAGACTGAACATACGCCGTCAGAAGTGCATGTTTTTATCACCTTAATTTGGTTAGTCCTAAAAAAAAAAAAATTGTTTTGAGCCGCTCTGGAAGAATTTTTATTTTAACGTTTGCGTCGCTGAGCCGATGTTTGGCGAACAAACCCTATTTTTCGATCCACTATTTTTTGGGAGGGTCTTTGTGGCCAGAGCTGTAAAACCTCCTGCTGTCAAGTTATTGATGTTGTAAATGGGAACACACTTACAGTGAAGCAGCTAAATGAAGTGTCGCCATGGAGACCGACAGCCACTTGTTTTTCCTGTCACCCTGGCAGTGTGGATCTGTCGATGGCGATGTCTGGCTGCTGGTCACTCTAATGGTCCAGTCTCAGGTATCTCCCTTAATTGAAGCAGTGGGAGGAAAGTTGCACACATGAGAATAAAACTGTTAGACTTTACCGTTTCCTTGTCTTTCCTTTATCGCACTATGAAGTACAAAGTAAACAACGTTAGCATTAATTAAATATCTTCAGTTATGCTTGGCATGAAAAGTAAGACAGGTATTTGGTGGGACCAGTAGACGCCAGACACAAAATAACATAAAATGTTCATTAGTCTCAGCGATGACGGATCCTGATGGCTCATGTTTCACATGGCAATGCAAATAATTGTCTTATTTAATGTTAAATTGTTCCTTCTTTGTGAGCAACGCCTGCATCAGTGAAACAAGAAAAAAAATCTTTATTTATAAACATTTACCATAATTTCCGTCCTTTAAGTCGCTCCGCCCGATAAGTCGTTTTAGTCCAATATGTCCAGTAAATTGGAAAAATCCATAAATATGTCACTTCGCCCCATAAGTCACATCTATTATGCGTCACTGCTGACGCGTCGCGTATGTTACGCGTCACCGCTGACAACCCGCTGCCCTGCTGCAAATGGCTGCCACAGTAGCGTGCACGGATGGACTTTAACAAGATTAACAAGGTAAAAACAATAATTTTTTTGCTGAAAATTATAGCAAAGATGTGTCTTAGCTTAACCTTTCCTTAATAACTGCACGAAATTGTCAAATCAGCTGGATTTAAAAAGTAGTTTTGCTATGTGCACGCGCAGCGAGCGGATACGCTTCATTTCTTTAAAATTTAGCAAGATAAACACTTAAAAATATATATTTCTTAGCTGACATTATAGCAAAAGTGTTTCTGAGCTTAACCTTTCCTTAATAAATTCACGTAATGGTCAAATCGGCTTATTTCGCTTTGACGTCTTCCAAATGGTTGTGCGCGCTGCGAAAATAAATTATAAATAAATCGAATTTTAGCTCAAACATCTCCTACAGCTAAAAGGTTGTAAATGTCCATCCATGATTACTTTCTGTAAGTTTCATCAAAATCTGTCGTGTGGTTCTTGAGCTATTTTGCTAACAAGCACTAGTTCAGAGTTCAGGAGGCTGGGCTGCGACAGAGTGAGGCCGAGCAGAGGAGGCTTTTTTCATACACATGAGCTGGGAACGGTCGGTGGACCCTAGCGGCCGAAAGTAGTACTGCTCCATTTTTTTTTTGTCAGAATGAATGGAAACTGTCATATCTTAGCCAAAAATTTGTCTAAAAATATGGGAAAAAATCCATAAATATGTCGATTCGCCCCATAAGTCGCAGGATATGAAAATCAGTTAAAAAAACTGTGACTTATAGGCCGGAAAATACGGTATTTATTTATTTTATTTTAAACAGTTTTTTTTAAAGGCTTCAAATATTCCCACCCCAGTAAAGTTTATTTTTTAAAGTACTGTGATACAATTGGTGCATTTTGACATGTCAACACAGACTGGAAAATAAGATGAATTCACACACAGTTTGCTGTAAATAAACAAACATGTTTTTGATCAAGTGGGTGCGATAGTCAGTCTTCCATCCACATAAACGTTAGGACTCAATGGCCCCAGTTTTTGTCTTCCTGCACGTTGGAGCTGGTGAGCTCTGGTGAGGCACAAATCGGACTTGCACGCAGCTGCAGGCTGTGTGACATACTGTATGTGTGTTAATGTAACATTGTAATCAACTGTTCAGAGAATGCTTTTTTAAAATTCTCATCACACTATTATATAATAAGACCCTCTAAACATTTCTACTTTATTGTGTTTTTATGATTAATATAAGTTACATCTGTTTTTCCTGTAGCGTTTGAAAAAAAAATAAAAACGTGTATGTGCTTTTAACCTGCAGGAGCAACTTCTGTCTGATTTCTGCTTCCATAGAGGGGTTGCACAATCCCAACATCCTCTGTGAGATCAAATAAACATTTCTTGCATTAAAAAGCTCACAACATTTTTGTATGTACTGCAGCTTCACATTGAGTGTGGCTGGTGCAGATATTTGTCATCACAGTGACATAAAGCTTTACCGCCAAATGCTCAATAAGCTTTAACAAAATCTGCAAGTGTTCATGAGCACCATATTAGCTTTCAATACTTCAGCAGTGCATGTTGTCTTATCCAAATATGAAAGCTAAAAATGCTGTGAACGTTCATTGACAAAATATTTAGACACGTCTTCCTGCACTTCTCATGGAGTCCCTCAGCACCCCCTACTTCCCACGGCGTTGACAAAAGTCGTAAAACATTGTGGTAGAGTAATCATTAACATGCCAGTGGTACAGATAATTTTTCCCCTTTACCTATACAAAATAAATAAATAAATCTTATGAGAAAAAATAAATAAATTTTAGAGCAGCAGATTCAGGATGGCAAAACAATTAACAGAAGTAGCAGCTTTATAATTCTTTACAGCACTTGTTTAGTTCCATATTATTTGAACATGTGATTATTTCCAAACACAAAGTTAAAAGCTTGCATAAATGTGTTTGATCAATACCAACGAGTTGAAAATCAAAGTGACAACTAGTCCTAGCACAGTTTCAACAAAGGCCCATTTTCACCACTGCTGCTACAAATAATGAAAGTAAACAGCCCTTTGTTTCCTGTTCTGCAGGAAAGGCACAGGCCGCTTTATTGAAGTCATACTTTGTAATGGTATTAGGAGATCTATAAAAGTGTCAGAGTCCTGTAAACAGGCAATCAGAGAATTAGCCTTGGTCTGTTGCTTTCACATGAATCACAATCACCATAATGAACGTGAAGTCTAAAGAAACTGCAGCTAACATGATGGGATAACTGTATCATTCAGCATTACTGAACAGTCATTTTTATTTTTCATTGCTTTATTTGTTTATTTATTTATTCTACAAATTTTAGCCCTAGTGGCCGCCTGTTGCATGCTCCGTGAGTTTTTTTTTTTTTGTCTATTTGAGATTTCCAATCAAGCTTATTCCATGAAACCAGTTAATTCAGAAATATTTTTCAGATGCCGGACAACACAGGGATAGCTGCAGGCGTTTGAAATATTCATTATGATGAATAACAGGAAAGTTGTTCACATATGGGAATAGCAGAATGAACTTCCAAAGTAATGCACAGGGTTATGTCAAATACCAAGACAAGATGAAGAGGTGATGCGTAAAAACAGGGCAGGAGCAAAATATAAGTAAATATAGTGGAAGTTCAGGGATATAATTGCACTGAAATTACCAACAAATAACAAGCTTGGAGATGAAAATCAAACAGGAATAGAGGAGCAGTGTGTTGCATGGCTGCAGGAGAGTGAGATTGTTCAACAGACAGACTGCAGACAGTGTTTGGAGTGAAGTAGGAGGTGCTGTCGGGCTCGTTAAGAGCAGATGGTGTAATCCTGGACATGTTAATGAGAATGTGCACCACTTCTGCATTCCAGATGTTAAACCCGTGTTTTTGTCCATGTCGTCTAAAGATTTTATTTACCTGAGATGCATGTGACGCAATCAAGACAAAACTACAACCCTTTGTAAAGACTTCACAGGACTGTCTTAAACCACAAAGCTTTCACTGATGCACCCCCAGCTTCAAAACTGTGCCACGGTTAATTTACTTTGATCAACAAAAATGGCTATAACTCAATCTAAATGACAAATGTTGAGGTTAAATATGATGTGAGAGAACCAATTAGGTGAAATCTTTCAATATTGCACAAAATCATGCATTTGTTATTTTCAAGATGGAGGGTAATGCTGGGCCTTTATTTATTTTTATTAACCTTTGGATTTTCTCAGTTTAACTGTTGCACTTGTGCATAAATGACTGATTTGGACGAAACGACAAACATTTTGAAAGCTAGTGTGTTTTATTTGTTGATTTATTGTTTGTTTAGTTTTGGTGGGGTGTTGTAAAGCATTTTGTTCTATATTCACTGCCCTTTTTTTCTCTCTCGCTGTAACAAATATATAAATCATGGTTATTGCTTTACTTCAAAACCATGTACAGTACTATTTTTTCCTATTTGCAGCCATCACAAAAAAAGGAAAATTAAAAATATATATTTTGTGTGTTTCAAACATGTTCACTGAAAAGAAGTATTCAGAGCTACCGGTATATACACACTGAGGAAAATAAGTATTTGATGCACTGCTAATTTTGCAAGTGTTCCCACTTACAAAGATTAGTTGCTTCCATTTAAAATGGAAGCAACACAACATGACTCAATCTTCCTTGTTCTGGGGCTTCATGCAAGCTCTCACCTCATGAGGTAAGGATGACTCTGTAACGTCAAGAATCAGTCCAGAACCAAACAGGAGGACCTGGTCAACGACCTGAAGAGAGCTGGGACCATAGTCTCAAAAAGGTCAATTAGTAACACACTACTACACCCTCATGGTTTAAGATCCTGCAGGGCACGCAAGGTCCCTCTGCTCTTAAAGTCAATGAAGTTCAATTTAAAATCTTAAATATAATCCTACTAAGGAATTTCTAAGGACAAAATGTAAAATGGACACTGGGAATTGCGTTTTTTTGTGAGACAGAGTGAGAACCTGGAACATCTTTTCTTTGATTGCATGATAGTTCAGACATGTTGGCTTGATTATAAAATGTGGATCCAATCCAAAAGGGATTCAACTACCTTCTCTCACTTAAAATAAATAGTTAATTAATAAGATTGGAAGTAATGAATATGCTGTCAATAATCAGATTATACATTATGTTGATAAAAGCCTTTTATTTTTATGAACCACTGGAAGAATGGGCTAAAGCCCCATGCAAAATCTTTAAAATATGTAAAATTTAAAAATGCTGGCAAATTTCTTAGTTTCTTGGTTAAATTTAAATTTCCTCATATACTGTAATGACTTAAAAAAAATCTCTTGTTTGTTTTATTTCCACTGTGTTATGAATCACATTTTGTAACTTTCTATTGTAAGAATTGGTACATTTTATTTTGTATTGTAAATTGTTGAATAAAGTAAAAATAAATAAATAAAAAGAAAAGAAAAAAGAAAGTGCCCACACCAGCACATGTCCAGGCCCTTTTAAAGTTTGCCATTGATCTGGATGATCCAGCGGAGGCATGGGAAGGTCATGTGGTCAGATGAGACGAAAATAGAGCTTTTTGGCATCGACTCCTCTCTCCATGTTTGGAGGAAGAAGAACGATGAGTACAACACCAAGAACACCATCCCAACTGTGAAGCATGGTGGTGGAAACATCATACTATGTGGTGCTTTTCTGCAAATGGGATAGGATGACTGCAGTCCATGTTCACTGATCATCATCATCCAGTTGTATGCCTAGATATTTGTAGGTCCTCCTGACCACCTCCACTTTGATCCCCTCAATTGAGACTGGCTTCAGGACATGCCCAGACCTTCTGAAGTCCACTACCATTTCCTTTGTTTTACTGTTCATTTGTAGATGGATTTACACCTGTTGGATAAAAAAATCCTCTATTCATCTTACTTACTCAAAGAAGCCACACTCAAGGACGCAAGAAGATATTTTAACCTTTTTTACTTGCAGGGCAGATTTTCACTCACAGGTTTACACAGATAATAATAATAATAATAATAATAATAATAATAATAATAATAATAATAATAATAAATTCAATTTATACCGCACTTTTCATTAATAAAAATCTCAAAGTGCTAAGATGCATAAAAGTTCTACATTATTGGAGCCCAGTCGCGAGAAACTGCACCGGGCAGTGTGTGAAAATTGTTTATATACATCAGCTCCTTCAGTGTGACCTTGGCTCCACATGCAGGATCATGAGAGAGGAAAAAAAATTCTCTCACTCTCATGATTCAACATTAATTTAACATTTGTAATGATAAACATCCTTGACCTTGACCAAAAATCCTCTGACAGCACAACAAAGTCCTCAACCACCCTGGGTTTCAGGTTCAACCACCTACTCCTTCTCTATCCTGCACACATCCAATAATTGTGTCATCTGAGTATTTCTGCATGTGGCAGGCCTCTGAGTTATATTTGAAGTCAGATGTGTGCAGGGTGAATAGAACTGGGGAGATCATGGTGTTCCTGTGCTGCTAACCACCGTGCTGAAGATGAAGTCCCTGATCCTGACGTGTTGTGGTCCCTCAGTGAGATATCTGTAAACCGTCCATCCATCCATCATTCATTATTTAAAATAATTTAGAAAACCTCCTTCATTGTGAAGCTAATCACATTCTACCTCAGACTCCTCCAGCTTCACCTGCCTGTCTCCAGGTGAAGATGGAAACGTCTGTCTGTGCAGTCCACTTCCAGTTCCCCTCTGACAAAAATATTGTTTTTATTTGTCTACAAAAGTCCACCAAGTCCCTCAGCGGACAAGCGTGTGCTGCTCAGATTTTTGTGGCCTCAGTGATTGTGAACATTGCAATACACTTCTATCTAAAATGGAGGTGTCAAAATACAACAAACAAACTAAAACAACAACTGGTCAAATCACAAATGGGTGGTTACATGAACACAGAAAAGCACAAACAACGTTTCCACCTTTATGGTAAAAACAGTATTTTTACAAGATGGTTACTTTCTGGGGTCCGTAGTACGGTGGCCGAGAGGGCAGGGGCAACAAATTAACATTTCAGAAAACACATTAACAATTTGTAAAACACTTTTACATTTTAGAAAAAAATTAAAATTTTAGAAAACAAACTAACAACACGCGAAACACTTTAACAAGTCCTGAAACAAATTAAGAGAATCACACCGAATGTACTGACTCTGAGGTTGACCCGGATGACCCGGAAGTGATGACGGATGCGGTCATTTCGACCCAAGATGGACCTATGAGATGGACAACAGGCAAGTCGGGTTTTGTGGGGCACCTATGAGAGTATTTGAGAGTATATTAACGCGGTTTTGTTTTTCGTGCGGTCGATCCTTGGAGTTTTTAAATGGCACAGCGCAGACGGAAGCGCCAGAGGGAGAGGGGACATCTCAACAACCGGACAATGCTAAACAAAGTAAGTGCAGCGTAATGTTAGCTTTTTTAATTAGCCTGTGAATAAAAATTATTAGCGCTATTGGTTACCTCATTTAGATTTTTGAGACCGATATTTTTTAATTTCAGCAGGAAAAACCTTGCATGATGGGCAAGGTTTTTCTGCTGAAATTAAAAAAGACAACATGTTTCACCCTCTAGCCTGTTTATTAGTGAAGATTAAAAATAAATAAACGGTGCAAACTGTTTCCCCGATACTGTATATATACTGTG
>JBBPBX010002763.1:42501-56246 GCA_038048925.1 Garcialebias charrua | reverse complement strand
TTATTAGTGAAGATTAAAAATAAATAAACGGTGCGAGATTTATCCTGTTTTCACTTTAATGAGTTTATTAAATCTGTAAAGTTAACTCAGCTGAAAAATAATAAAAAGACACAAACTCAGATCTCTCAGGAATATTTCCCTCAAATATGTTTAAAGAACAGATAACAGCCTTTAGTCCAACTTTATTCTAACCCACAAAACAAGCATTAAACTTTAAATCAAAGCTAAAATATAATAATCTGTATACAAGAAACACAACCACATATCTAAATTGAACAAGAAAATTAGACACGATGAGTGCAAATACATCAAATTATGAAGAAAACCTGTAAAATTTTAAATATATAGATGTTTTTGTAGAATCTGGTTCATCAGAAATTTAATTCAATTCAATTCAGTTTAATTATATAGCGTCAAATCACAACAGATTTCACCTTGGGACACTGAACAGAAATATTCATATATAAAGTAAGTTAACACTAACAGAAACTTTCATATTAAAACATAATAATTTAAGATTATTTATCTGTGGAGCAGACTGCTTTGAGTTTAACTTCATTGCAGAACTCTCACTCTTCATGGTGAACTAAAGTTCATTAAAAGTTCATTAGCAGAATTCATAAATATATTGTTTAATTTGATCATTTTAATAATTTGTATTCTTTTTAATTTACCAGAAACGTCAAAATAAATTCTCACCCTGTAAATCCTTGTATATCCTCCCTGATGCATCCTTACATTTCTATGCTGATGACACAGTTGTTTACTGTCGAGCTAAAACAGTTGCTAAGGCTTTCCAGCTTTTGCAATCCACTTTTGACATCATCTAGTCAGATTTGTTCCATCTCAAACTTGTCCTAAATGCTGATAAAACCAAAGGGATGCTTTTTCAAATAGGAAGTTGGTCCCAGCAGTTCTTCCTCTGATTTTATCCTCAAATCAAAGTCAAAGTCAACTTTATTGTCAAAACTGCAATATGTACAGGACATACACAGGATTGAAATTGCATTTCTCTCTGTCCCTCGGTGCAACAGTAAACATTTAAACACTAAAACATTTAATAAACATAAGCATAAAATGAAATAATAAAAGTGTAATACTGTCCTGAGTTTTTGCATAGTAGTTTTTGCATAGTAGTAGTATGAAAAGTTACACCAACACTAAAACACTAAACATTTAATAAACATAAGCATAAAATGAAATAACAAAAGTGTAATACTGTCCTGAGTTTTTTGCATAGTAGTATAAAAGTGTAAAAAGTATATCTATAAAATAAAATGAAAGTTCTGGCATTGACATTTGTAATAGAGTGACAAAGCAGCATATGAAGTTTATGTACACAGTATATGTATGAGGTAGTTGATATTGGTATAGAGGTAAAGTGGCATATGCAATAAGGCTAGTAAAAAAATATATATATATCAGCAGTAGTGTAGATATAAAAAGTAGTGTAAATGTAAACAGTAGTAATAAATGTAAACAGTAGTATTGAATGAAAACAGTAGTAATAAATGTAAACAGTGAATGTAAACAGTAGTATGACTATAGGCAGTAATGTAATACAAACATTAGTGCAAATATAAGAAGTAGTGCAAACTGAATGAGCACATGACCGTGAGTTGAGTGAATAACCCGTTTTGATGACACAGAGTCCAGTGTTAAAATCTTTGTGTTGTGTGGTGGTGTGTGAAAGTTTTTTGTGATTAAGGCAGTACAAGTGGGAGGGAGGGCAGAGCAGGCAGAGAGTTTAGCATCCTGACTGCCTGATGAACAGAGCTGTCATTTATGCCTCTTATCAACAGGTCCTGTTTGCGCTCGTTCGGGCTCGTTCGTAACTAGTTAACAACTAGTTATGGGGTGTACCCACAGGGTCCTGTTCACGTGAAACCGGTCCTATTTTGGTGCCTGCCTCAACTAGGTACAAAGGTCTGGTTCTTGTTGGGTCCAGTTATGACATCAGCACAGTGTGGTCACTGATTGGTCAGGGGGCGTAGTCCTAGGTCGGAGGGCGGAGATTCAGTCTTCTCCAGTAGGTGGCGTATGCACCTGAACGTTGTTTGCAATCCGCCAAGAAGAAGAAGAAGATTCAGTCTTCCAGGAAATGCAAACTGCCGTCCCGCCAAACTCTAGAACAACAAGTTGGAGGAGCACATTTTTGAGAATTAACACAGGCTAATAATTATGTCACAACCGTGGTCAAACGCGGAGGTTCAGGCTTTTCTGTATTTGCTGGCCGATGAAAATTTTCAGAGGGAGCTGGATGGAGTGACGTGCAATGAAAAGATTTTTCAAGTGTCTGCGCAGGTGAGTGTTTTCTAACTTTAAGCATATTTCCAGTGAGTCATGCAACTGTTTCTTAGCTTTTTTGGACTGCGGAAAGACCGTTTCAGAGACTGACTTCAGGCAACAGCCGAGAGGCTTTTAGGAAAAAAAGAAGAAAAAAAAGATGGCGGAACGGCTCGTTTCTCTGAAATATAACAAGAAAATCACATAAACAATATTTGTTAGCTCGAAATTGTAGCAGAGGAGGTGTGTCTGAGTCTATCATTTGCTTAATAAATGCACTTTAATGGTCAAATTCGCCGAGTTGGCAGCTGTTTTCAAGGTTCGATCGAAGCAGAGCAGAATGTGGGGTATGGCAGGCCGTTTGAGTCGATAATAGCGAGTGAAGATTCTCAGTCATCCAGGACATGGTAAATCCTAAAAAGTGCAAGGAAGGAAAAAAATAGTCTAAAGCATAGTATAATAAATAAAGTCCAGTTGTTTTTGTCTTGAACTTTTTTGAATTTATCATTATAGCCACGTTTTCATATTACGTGATACAACCGCCAACTTCATGCCATACAAGTTACTTCTGTTTTTGTTTTTGGTTTGATTCAGTCAGAATAAATGGAAACGGTCATATCTCAGTCCAAAAATGGTTTATAAATATGGGGAAAAAATCCATAAATTTGTCACTTAGGCCTATAGGCCTGTATTAATGTGTAATGTGATTTATTTCAGGTTAATCAGTCAGTTCCTGTGTAAAGATCCTCTAGCCGTGGGTGTCCTTGGAGAAGGATGGGACAAGTCACTGCACTGTAAAGCAAGTATGCCATGACAGAAACACTCCAAACTTTGAAAATTACAGATAAAAGCAAAGGATAATGATGTTTAGAGGAGATTATAACAATAATTTTGTGTTGTTTGCCAGATGGGGCAGTGAAAACAGCCAGACAGACATATGAAGCCATCGCTGAACTGCTGCATCAGGATCTGATCTTGTGACTCCAGACTACACATCAACTGCAGCCGAACAGACCTCAGAGCTTCTCCTGATGCTCTGCTCTCCTGCACCTTGTCCACATTGTGCCAAAGATGTCCTCGGTGCCTCAGTAAAAAAAAAAAACAGTCCTGCATTGACAACACAAACAGGTCCTATGAACTCAGCAGATGTCATACAAGCTCAGTTTGTGACGGAGCAGGGGTACTGTGACTTCATGGTGTTTTTCATTCAACCTTTATTTAGTCAGGTAAATCTCATTGAGCCTCGTGGACTCTTTTACAAAAGCGACCTGCTACAAACTAAAGAACTTTAGTTCTGGGTCAGATGACTTTATTCACAGAGGATTGTGTCTGATGGTGAGTTCTTTACAGAAGCAGTGAAAAATGTAGAAATGTTCTACAGGTCAGCATTTTTACCTGAGCTATTGGCCAAATTTTACTTTTAATTATTGTTACATGTTTTGGAACAACAGGTTAAGATTCCAGTGATGATATTTTAAGTTCATATTTCATACATAACTGCAGATTTAGTAATATGTTTTTCTGTTTCTACAAATAACACCAATCTTTCATTTTTTAAAACTGTTACAATTTTATTGACATGTAACATTTACAGTATTTAAATAAAGTTGCTTTGATATTTTGATTGGAATTGATTGATTACATATTGTTAAGTTTATATTACAAATGTTTTAGTTTGGAACACACTTGTTGATCAACTGGGACAATGGAGCGGCGCAGATTTTTTAGGATGCATGCCACTTTCAGTTTTGTCCAAAGTAGTGTACTCCACCATCATCAATGTGTGTATATATAAATATATATGTATATATATATATATATATATATATATATATATATATATATATATATATATATATATATATATATATATGTATATATATGTATGTATGTGTATATATATGTATATATAAATGTATATATATATATGTATATATATAAACACGTGTGTGTGTGTGTATATATATATATATACTCACGCATATGTTTGTATGTGTACACATGTATGTATATACAATATATATACATATATGTGTATATATACACACACATATATATATATACTGTATATGAACATTTGTCTGTGGCTGAAAAAGCCACAGACAAAGCAGAATGTTCAAAAAAGAAACAAGCTCATCCACTTTGGTTGTGTGTTCTTTTCCAGCTCTTCTTCTAATGTGTGTGTTAGTGGTTAATAAAGAGCTTAATGTATCACTAGCGCCACCAGCTGGTTAGAAGCGTTGATATTAATGATCCACCCACTGCAGGAGAATTACCCGCCCACTGCAGGAGAACTTCACGCCCACTAAAGGGGTCCTAAGCGCGCAGTGGGTACAGAAATAAACCGGTCCCATAGGAACTGGCCCAAACTAGCCACAATGGGACCTTACAGGAACCAGACCTGTTGATAAGAGGCAAGTGTCTGCTGGTTCGAGCCTGGAGACTCCTCAGTCTCCTCCCTGAAGGCAACAGGCTGAAGCAGCTGTGTAGTGGGTGTGTGGGATCACCTGCCATGCAGAGGGCTTTCCGAGTGAGGCGGTTGCTGTGTAAGTCCTGTAGTGAGGGGAAGGAGGTGCCGACAATCTTCTCAGCTGCTCTCACGATGCGCTGGAGGCTCTTGCGGCAGGATGCAGTACATGCACCAAACCACACCGTGATGCAGCTGGTCAGGACACTTTCTATGGCACCCCTGTAGAAGGTGCACATGATGGGGGTTGAAGCTCCAGCCCTTTTCAGCTTGCGGAGAAAGTAGAGGCGCTGGTGAGCCTTCTTGGCCAGTGATGCAGTGTTCCTGCTCCAGGACAGGTCCTCTGACGCCAAAAATACACTACACGCGTTGCAGCTCCGCCCCGCTCCAGTCCGACCTCCGCAGCAAATACGCACCCATTATAATCAATGACAGAATTTACACTGGCTCCACACGGCGGCAGCGAGTAGCGGAGA
This sequence comes from Garcialebias charrua, assembly GCA_038048925.1. NCBI lineage: Eukaryota > Metazoa > Chordata > Actinopteri > Cyprinodontiformes > Rivulidae > Garcialebias > Garcialebias charrua. The sequence goes on along the minus strand of JBBPBX010002763.1, from coordinate 51,017 downwards.
GCGGACGGCAGTCCGTCAAAATTAGAAATTTTTCTATTTCTGCCGGATGACGGAGCTGTGCCGTAGTCAACTTTTGAAGATTACGTCGCACCAACAGGAAAAGGAACGAGCACAACTTCCGTATTTACAAAATAAAATCACCACGGGCGGACTAATCCTAGCTCTATACGGATTTATTTGTACAAAAATGCTTTCAAACTACAGGTAGTCCCCGACTTACGAGCGAGTTCCGTCACTAGGGGGCGCTCGTATGTCAAAAATTCGTAAGTAGGATCACATAGTAAAAAAAAAATATTTTTTTTTTTTTTTTTTTTTTTATTTTTTTATTTTTATAAATGAATACATGTACAGTACTGGACAGTCACCAAGCACTTAGCCTATCCTAACACAGTTTTTAAAGATGAAGGAATAAGTTGAATTGTCTCCCTTTCACATAAAGGGAGCAAGCTCCCTATGGAGCCTGCAGGGAGGAGGGAGACAATTCAACTGACTCCTTCATCTTTAAAAACTGTGTTAGGATAGGCTAAGTGCTTGGTGACTGTACAGTACTGTACATTTATCTATTTATTAAAAATATACAGTATATACAGTATTTTTATTTATTGTTTTTTATTTATAAATAGATAAATGTACAGTTTGCTCCCTTTATGTGAAAGGCAGACAATTCAACTTATTCCTTCATCTTTAAAAACTGTGTTAGGATAGGCTAAGTGCTTGGTGACTGTCCAGTACTGTACATGTATTCATTTATTTCAAAAAAAAAAAAAAAAAAATTTTTTTATATTTTTTTTTTTATTGAGATGCATGCTCGTAAGTCCGGGACCTCGTAAGTCAGAGCGCTCGTAAGTCGGGGACTACCTGTATCATTTATGACTACGCCTACAAACGCAATACAAGAAATAAAAAGAAATACAAGAAATAAATAAAGTATTTTATTCTGAAATGTAATACATCACTTCCTGTTGCTCAAACCATGTCCTGTAGCTCATTTACGAGAGAAGATCAAGGCAGCAGTCTCTACAGTTGTTCTCTTTCTTCCACCGAGTGAATTGTTTTGTTCTGACTTACTTATTTATCACTTGATTTATCGCGCGATCTCGCAATTCCCGCGCATGCGTCTCGGAGCGGCGCATCCAGTCGGACCTGAGCTGAGCGCAGGTAATGGAAATTGGACTCGCACAGCTGCGACCTGCGGAGCGGGGCGGAGCGGAGCCGCGTGTAGTGTATTTTTGGCGTGAGACGTGCACTCCCAGGAACTTGGTGCTGTCTACTCTCTCCACTGCGGTGCTGTTGATGGTCAGAGGGGCATGTTGTGCATCCCTCTTCCTGAAGTCCACAACAATCTCCTTTGTCTTCTCCACGTTGAGAGTGAGATTGTTGTGTCCGCACCACAAGGCCAGGCGGCTCACCAAATGGTGTCCCTATTGAGTTTGTTGATTCCTATAATTATTTGGGTATCCTGGTTGATTCACATCTCTCTTTTAATCTCCACATGGAAAACCTAATAAAGAAACTGAAAGTTAAACGGTTTCTTTTTCAGAAACAGATCATGTCTAACACTGACTGCTAGGAAACGCCTTGTACAGTAACTGTGACTTTCCTTCCCTCCATTGATTACGGTGACATTATCTACATCAGGGATGTCAAAGTCAAATACACCGAGGGCCAAAAAAACAAATTTGCTACAAGCTGGTTCAATGTTTATTATAAGGGGGTGATATAAGATTTTTTTCTTCTTTCTGCACTCTTTTCATTCAATGTTTTCTTTTTGATTAATTTGTTTTATTTTGTCTCTTTTAAATGAATGAATAAATGAATTAAATAAAATATTAAATAGCTTTACATCTGCTAAGTTCTTGGCATAAATCAACACAGACATGTTCCTGCTTTTAGTATTTTACATTGTTTTATAATGTAGCTGTTTATTTTTTGTTTTGTTTTTTAAATACAGTTTTCTTATGATTTTTAATTAATATGCCTTTTTATGATTGTTTACTGTTGGCTGCTGCAAGTATCAAGCTGCGAAATCCTTCATTTTCTACAACTGATAGTTGTTGGTCATTAATTATGATGAAGTTTAGCAACTTCTCAGTGAACATTTGAGCTCCGTGGCTTCAGCGGTGTGTTTTTATTGTTCAATAAGTGGTAGGCGCCAGGGGCGTAACTTTAGGTCTAACATTGGGGGGGTTGTGATTAACAATAAACACGAAAAAATTGTACACTATACGCTTCGGTGTTTAATACGCGTCATCTCCACGCGACGCGTCAGCTTTGTCCTGATCAAGATGGCGGTGCTGGCACGTTGCTGGGTTATGAGGCCTTTCTCTCTAAATTTAATTTTCCCATCTCTCCTGGAGAATATGCAAAAGTTTTTGGTGCTATTTCTACAGAGATCTGCATGTTATACAAACAAAGACCAAGACTCACTTATCATCAGTCTCCCACTCTGACTCCCATACATTCTCCTGTTGGCAAAATATGTCTTCTCCCTCTTCTTCGGAACAATAATAAATCAATCAGATCCTTGTTTCAGAGAGATGTGACTTCCACTCCTGCTGTCGTACCATATTGGAATCGCTTTCGGAATAATATTTCTTGGAAATCTACCTGGTTGCTTCCAAATCACTTTTTTCTCACTAACAAGATAAAAGAAGTGTCCTTCAAACTCTTACACAGGATCTACCCAGCCAAAGACTATTTAAAGAAATTCAACTCTAACATTGTGGTGAACTGTTCCTTTTGTGATCTCTGCCCTGAGTCTGTTACTCATTTGTTCTGGATGTGTCCTCATTCTAAAATGTTTTGGCAAAGTTTCTGTAACTATGTTGACTCAAAGATACAAGCAGACTTTCAGTTATATTGGGAACATGTCCTGTTTGGGTTTAAACATTGTGGCAAAATGAATCCGAAGATCTTTTTAATTAATTTGTTAATCATTAAGGCTAAATTTCATATACACAAATGTAAATTTTCAAAGAAAAAACCTGATTTCTCTGTTTTTTTAATTGAATTTAAACAATATTTACTTACAATTAGACCCTCAACTAATCAAAAAGCAAAAACAACAATATGGGCTTGCTCCCAACTTGGGATTATGGCTGAATTTTTACATTAAAATATTTTTTTATTTTATTTTTTATTTTTTTATTATTATTTATTTTTTGTTTATATTGTTATTCATTTATAAGACTTGGCACATGTGTTACATATTGTACAATTGTTCTATTTTTGCAAAAATAATATGACTGTAACTTCCACTTATTTTGTTCGATTTATGTTCCCCCTGGCTATTGTCTTTTTTCATTGTATTCCATTTTATTATTATCTTTTGTGATTTTGATAATAAAGTTTAAAAAAAAAAAAAAAAAATCAAGATGGCGGCGACAGGACCCAGCTAGTACGAAGAACTTCACAAAGAAACACGGTAAAAACAATTATTTCTTTGCGAGAAAAAATATATTACTAAGCTGACTTTATAGAAGACGTGTTCTTGAGTTTAACGAAATGTTCAAATCAGCTGGATTTAAAAAAAAAAAGTTCGCTGACTTTTATGCAGGCGCCAGGCGGGTCAAACCGGACGCTTTCTTTCTTTAAATTTAGCTAAATAAACGCTTAAAAATATACAGTATTTCTTCGCTGACTTATGGGTGATAGTAGACGTACTCCTGAGTTTAACGAAATGTTCAAATCAGCTGGATTTAAAAAAAAAAAAGTTCGCTGATTTTTATGCAGGCGCCAGGCGGGTCAAACCGGAGCTTTCTTTCTTTAAATTTAGTTAAATAAACGCTTAAAAAATATATTTCTTACCTCACTACAGCAGACGGGCTCCTGAGCTGAACCAAGTGTGAAATCAGCTGGATTTAAAAATCCGCGGTGTGGTTTATGAGTGGTATCTTGCAAACAAAAACAGCTACCTGTTCATCCATAGCAGGGAGCGGGCAGCCAGAGTAATCAGTCCGACCAAAGGAGGCCTTTTTCGGACACATGCATGTAGAAACTTCTGGGCAACTTCATGAGCAGCTCCGTGACTCACGTGACTTCCTGTAGCCGGTGGGATGGGTGATACCAAATTATTTGCAGGGGAGGGGGTCAGTCCTCAGGGAGTTTGCTTAAAAACATGCAGCAATTTTACTAAAAAATTTGAATGAATAAAGAAAATCAATTATTGATGTAAGATATGTATAATGACGAAATGATGTCATTTTATTGGGGGGGTTGAAATGACCGGATCAAATTATTGGGGGGGTCAAAACCCCCCCAACCCCCGTGTAAATTACGCCTATGGTAGGCGCTCTGATTTCGGTCAGCATGGTACAGTCACACCAAGCAGCGTTTTCCATCCATCCATCCATCTTCTTCCTCTTATCCGGGGTCGGGTCGCGGGGGTAGCAGCCTAAGTAGGGAGGCCCAGACTTCCCTCTCCCCAGCCACTTGGAGCAGCTCCTCTGGGGGAATCCCAAGGCGTTCCCAGGCCAGCCGAGAAACATAGTCCCTCCAGCGTATCCTGGGTCTTCCTCTGGGTCTCCTCCCGGTGGGACATGCCCGGAACACCTCACCAGGGAGGCGTCCAGGAGGCATCCTAACCAGATGCCCGAGCCACCTCAACTGGCTCCTCTCGATGTGGAGAAGCAGCGGCTCTACTCCGAGTCCCTCCCGGATGACTGAGCTTCTCACCCTATCTCTAAGGGAGAGTCCAGCCACCCTGCGGAGAAAACTCATTTCAGCCGCTTGTATCCGAGATCTTGTTCTTTCGGTCATAACCCAAAGCTCATGACCATAGATGAGGGTGGGAACGTAGATCGATCGGTAAATTGAGAGCTTTGCCTTTTGACTCAGCTCTCTCTTCACCACGACAGACCGGTACAGCGCCCGCTTCACTGCGGACGCTGCACCTATCCGCCTATCGATCTCACGCTCCAGTTTTCCCAAGCAGCGTTTTGAACCTCCAAAAAGCTCCTCACGCACGCAAGTGGACGCACTTGTGAATGCAGCGTGTTCAAACCTGAACGCCAGAAGCCAGAAGCTGCTGGGTGTGTGGGAGGAGCTTACCGGTATACAGAGTCCTGCGCACAGAGTCCTGCTCACTCCGCCAGGCGAGGAGCTGTTTATTTCCGTCTCTGTCGAGCAGACTTGACTGGTCGTGAAGGAATTGTCGCGAACACACAGCTACAATGAGTTTCTCTTCCATAGTCCACGACCTCGCGGGTCTTTTCTTTTTTTTTTCCGACAAACAATACGTCACATAGTGCGCGCGCACCCTCGTTTCCGCGTCACATAGGGACTCTCCCCCTGACCCCCGCTCTTCTCCCCCGACTCTCCCTGATTGGTTGACACACCAACCAATCGGGTAGAGTTGAGCGGCGTCTGAAAGTTTGAACCGCGAAATCTTCAGCATGTTGAATCTCGGTTTGGAGGCGGAAGCCGGTTCACGTGCACGGAAAAACGCTTCTCAGCACGCTCAACACGCACGCGACCTGACGCCAGACGCCAGGAGGTGCCTGGAAGCGCGTCCACCATTGACTTTACATGTAAACTGGACGCTCCTGCTGCCAAAACGCTGCTCGGTGTGAGCACACCATCAGCCTGTCCCTCCTACGTGACGGTCAGACAGTGGGTCGGACTGGAAGCAGCTGGCCGTGGTCGGTCTCCCTGTTTTGGTTCAGCGAGAGTGGCGTCCCGCTGAAGCCCCAGAGCTCGAATATCCAACGTAAAACTAACTTGACTACGGTTTGATGTGGCGCTATGGCTCTGCAGACATTGCACGTTGCTGTCTTACGGTGTTTAATGTAAAAGACTTCCACACAGCGGACATGCTACAATGAAAAGTTGGCTAGCTGTTAGCTACAGTGCTACTCACTCAGTCCGCACGTTGTAGCTGGCTGCAAACTATGGAATGGATTTCCTGAATGTGACGTGAGGCAGGTCTTATTACTCTGGGTTCATGAGACACGACTCAGGATCGGATCGGCCCCACCCCTACTACTGTTGCGTTGTGGGGAATGTAGTGTTGGTGCATGCAAAACACTAGCAGGCGGCTGTGGCCTGCGGGCCGTTTCTAATAGTAATTAAATATGATCCAGGGGGCCATAAATAATTAATTTGCAGGCTGGATCTGGGACTTTGACATATGTGATCTACATGAACGCTCCTATAAGCACCCTGCAGATGTTGGATGCTGTCTATCATGGTGCACTAAGATTCATAACTGGCTGTGATTATCGTACCCACCACTGCACCCTGTATTCACTGGTTAACTGGACATCATTAACCTCACGCAGACTCTTCCACTGGTACATTTTCATCTTTAAATCACTTCTTGGTCTGCTGCCTTCATACATCTCCTCCTACATGTCTCTGCGTGAGTGCAGCTACAGCGTGCGCTCTCAGGACATGATTACCTGCAGTGTTCCGTCAGTGAGAACTGAGCTTGGCAAAAGGGCCTTCTCCTACTCCGCTCCTGCTTCCTGGAATATCTTACAAAAAGATCTGAAGAACTCGACCTTGACCTCTAAATTTTGGCTTTAAGAATCTGTTGGAATCCTGGCAAAAACCAATGCAGACATGTTCCTGGTTTTGATTTTCTACATCTGCCTTATAATCTATCTGTTTTGCTACTTTGACATTTTTGTTTTAACTTGTTAAAAAAAAACTGTATTTCTCTTTATGTTTGTCTATTGTTGATTGCCCAAGGAATATCTACTGTTGCTGTTGTCATCGTACTTTGTTTGTAGCAGGTCTCTCCATAGATATCATATATAGAACACTAGATACCGCATGGCCCGCTCTCGGCTATTGGAGCTGACGAGATTTCAGGCGGCCATCTTGGCGCTGTCGTCCGCTCCACTCAGCCTTATCCACAATATTCCTGGATGCGTCACTGTAGAAGCGAATGTGCATTGAACTTCCGGTCCGACACCGGAAGTGCCTGTTTTCCATAGGCGGACTATGGATCGCGGGTGTTTTTGAAAGTTATTTTCATTCATTTTATCGGAGCAAACACAGCTTTTGTTTAAACGGAACGTTTACAGAAATGTCCTACCGGGGTTCAGGTACCTGCTGTGCTGTTCGCGGCTGCACCAACAACCGGACCAAGCTAAATCTTTGGCTAAAACAACAGTGTTTTCAACACGGACCCAAAACAAAGAAAGAGTGTTCCTGCATCCTACTCTATGGCTGTGTCTGCGCGATCAGGTAACATCTGTAATTTCTTTTTATTCAGGGAGGGTTTAATAATGAGAGTTTTGGATGATTTACTGTCTTAAAATGATATATGTCAGGCGCGACCAGTATTTTTAGCCGAGATAGATGCTAACAAACCTTAGCCGAGAGGCCGGAGCAAACGCGTTCGCTATTTATGTATTTTTAAATTATGTCAGCGCGATCAGGTCACATCTGTTATTTCTTTTTATTCGGGGAGGGATATTAATGAGAGTTTTGGAAGATTTACTGTCTTAAAACGATAGATCTCAGACGCGACTGGTATCTTTAGCCGAGATAGCAGCTAACAAACCTTAGCCGAGAGGCCGGAGCAAACACGTTCGCTATTTATGTATTTTTAAATTATGTCTGCGCGATCAGGTCACATCTGTTATTTCTTTTTATTCGGGGAGGGATATTAATGAGAGTTTTGGAAGATTTACTGTCTTAAAACGATAGATCTCAGACGCGACTGGTATCTTTAGCCGAGATAGCTGCTAATAAACCTTAGCCGAGAGGCCGGAGCAAACGCGTTATTTTTAAATTATGTCTGCGCGATCAGGTAACATCTGTAATTTCTTTTTATTTGTCCCTCCTCTTTTAACAAAACGAGTGGTGTTCCCACATTTTTAATGAACTAAAACAACAAAGTTTGGACTGTCTTCAACTGTATTACTCGCATGTAAACAAACGGTGTTTCCGGTCAACCGGAAGTCGTGTGCACATTTCGCGCAAAGCATCATGGGACGTAGGAATAATGTGGATATATTTGGCAGGCACAATAAAGTATCAGCGCATTTAATCAATCATAACACGCTGAATAGTAATCCTGTTGTCACATATTTAAATGTTAGACATACAGCTATTAAAACTGCATGTATAGGAACATATAGTTTAGCATATTTAAATAATTTTGGTGGAATACCATACTTAAAGCTTCAGTATGTAGCTTTTTTTATGAACATATTTCTTCACTCTGTCACTACCTCCTGACAGACTGATGTTAGCCAGGTAATCTCTGAAAAAAAATAAAAAAAAATATTGTCCCCTTGCTTCTCCAGGTGGTAAATAAGCATTTCTAAAAAGAAAAGGTGACCCGCCATTTTCCAGCCAATAAAAACAGAGTTTGTAACCAGCCAATAAAAACAGAGCTTGAATTTGAATCAGCCAATAAAAACAGAGCTTGAATTTGAAATTCAACAGACCACAAGGGGGCAGAGCCACATATGGCTCTGAGGGGGAGGGATCAGAATGCTTTGCCTGTTGAAAATATTTCTAAGTGCTGCAGTTCTACAGAAACTGCATACTGAACCTTTAAT
>JBBPBX010002763.1:15369-41865 GCA_038048925.1 Garcialebias charrua | reverse complement strand
TATGTATGTATGTATGTATGTATGTGTATATATATATATATATATATTTTTAACCAGCACACGCAAAAGAGAGCACATTACACCAGTCTTGGCCTCCCTTCACTGGCTACCGGTTCATCTTCGAATCCAATTCAAAATTCTCATGTATGTCTACAAATCGCTGAACAGTCTCGCCCCCGCCTATCTCTCGGATCTGATACACCCATATGTCCCTCCACGTGCTTTGAGGTCAGAGGATCAGGTACTCTTAATAGTTCCAGAAACTCGCCTTAAGCGCAGGGGTGACAGGGCGTTCTCTGTAGCAGGCCCAAGACTCTGGAACGAGTTACCGCTGCTCATCAAACAGGCCCCCTCCCTCTCGGTTTTCAAATCCCGGTTAAAAACTCACTACTACTCCATTGCTTTCAATGCCAGCTGATTTGTATTGGATCGTTTTATTTATGATCTGCAATGTTTTTATGTTTTTCGTGTTGTACTTCATTGTCTGTGTTGCCTGTTGCGTGTTTGTTTGTCCAGCACTTTGGTGTGGACTTGTTCCTGTTTAAAGTGCTTTATAAATAAAATGGTATTGTATGGTGTATATATATATATATTGTACTGTACAGGTAGTCCCCGATTTACGAGCGAGATCCGTTACAACGAGGCGCTCGTAAACCGGAAATCTCGTAATTTGGAACGGCCGCCACGCTTCTCGTAAGTCCGGAAATTCGCTCGTAAATTGGAACGGTTTTGCTAGCGCGACTACAAACACTCGTTTTTCATCGAAAAACTGCTTATGAGTGCATAAAAATGATCGGAAACGTGTGTCCACATGTTTAGCTAACGAACTGTGGTGAAAAAACACAGGAAAACTCAGTATTTTTTGCGTTTTTTCCAATAATTCGCCAGCTCGTAAGTCTGGAACCTCGTAGATCAGAGCGCTCGTAAATCGGGGACTACCTGTATATATATATATATATATATATATATATATATATATATATATATATATATATATATATATATAATAATATATATATATATTTATCTTTTGGAAACCTTTAAAACAAAAACGTGATATCTGGGAGTGTGTACACAAAAACATTGTCTGAATGAGGTCCATGTTATTTTATTCATATACTGTGATTTAGTGAGTTTATTGAAGTTATTTTGTACTGACTGAACTGCACATAACTGTTATAACAAAGTCAGAAAAAGCGCTCAATACAAAAACAACAAAGCAAATCATAACACGCTGAATAGTAATCCTGTTGTCACATATTTAAATGTTAGACATACAGCTATTAAAACTGCATGTATAGGAACATATAGTTTAGCTATAGTTTGTTATAACAAAGCAAAAATAAAAAGGCAGCAGTTGAAACTAAGGAGCCTTGTTGCCTTCTTAAGCTGAGCATTCAGAAAAAATGTTACACTCACTATTGATCTTATTTCAAAGAAGTGGTGAGGCATTTTTGTTTGTATGCAGCAAAGTACAAGGGTGACAGCGCCAAGATGGCTGCCCTAAATCCTGCGTCGGAGCAGGCTATGCTTGGTCTACTATATATAATGTCTATGAGGTCTCTCTTGTAAATGAGCCCTCGAGGCTCAATGGGATTAACCTGCTTAAATAAAGGTTGAATGAATATGAAACCTGTTCCAAGTTTAATTAATTAATGATTATGAGCTAAATCCAGATTCTCCATCTACAGTGTTTGGTAAATAACTTAAGTGTTATAATAAAAATCAAGATATTTTAAATACATCTTTATTGTCAATATTGAACTGATACAGTACATTGATGGAAGGTAACAGCCTTCAGACCAAAAAACATGCTTGTTAGGCTGATTGGTGACTCTAAATTGACCCTAGGTGTGAGTGTGAGAGTGGATGGTTGTTTGGTGTGAGTGAGACAGGTCCCTCTTGTAAATGAGTCCCCGTGACTCAACGAGGCTAGCCTGTATAAATAAAGGTTGAATGAATGAAAACAGCCTCTTTCATCTTTAATGGCATGCTCCAGACCTTGACGTAAACAGACTGTAGGTCTGCTGTGATTATTTTGCTGGATAATCATCTGAAATACACACAGCATGTATTACTAAACCATATTTAAGCAACATTTACATACTTTTACTCTTGGCTCCCACTAGGCTCCCACTAGCAAATTAACATAAGCTTACAGTCACTCGTCGTCTAATCTTTATAGCTTCCCACACTCTCCTGCACTTCTCCAGAGCGTTTTGCTTGGCTGCCCGCAGTCTTTTATGGGTCTCTTCTCTTTGACATTTGACAAAAAGCCACAGACTGAGCAGAATGCTCAATAAAGCAATGAGATCCTCTATTTTTGGTTGTGTATCTTTTCAGGGTCTTCTTCTTAGTATGTTTAGTGGTGGCTAGTAAATAGCTTAAAGCTGCTATAATATATGTAACTTTTCTAACAATATTTTTTAACATATTTCTTCACTCTGTCACTACCTCCTGACAGACTGATGTTAGACTAGTAATCTCTGAAAAAAATATAGTCCCCTTGCTTCTCTAAAAGCATTTCTAAAAAGCCACAGTGACCCGCCGTTAACCAGCCAATAAAAACAGAATTTTTAACCAGCCAATAAAAACAGAGCTTCTCACTTCTCACGCTCCTAACCCACGCCCCCGCCTGTCCCAGCCCCAGCGGCCACGCACGTTCTCGTTCAAAGGATTGCAAAGCGATGCAGGACTGTTTTGTATGTGACAAAAATGTATTAAATTCCCCTTCTTTATCCCTGATCTGGACTTTTCTTTTGTTTTTTTTGCCAAAAGTCAAGTGATCGCTTCCTCCTCGCTGACTCCATGACAGAAATCATGAGGAAATGAATGAATTTGTCACGAGCGAATTAAACTCGGGTCCTACGTGGCTGCATGAGGCTCTGCAGATTTCATGGTGTTCTGGTGGGCTGGACCAGCGCTCCATGTTTTTTAAATTTTTTTTAGAACGTTTTATTAACATATAAACACAGAATATGGCAGCGGCTGCGAGAGGACATGCAGTGGAGGTGGAGCTACAGCAGTTCCGCCTAGAGCAAGGGGGAGCAGAGCCATATATGGCTCTGAGGGGGAGGGACCAGAAACGTGTCTCTGTTCAAAATTTTTCTAAGTTCTAGCGTGTTCCAGAAATTACATATAGCAGCTTTAAGGGATCAGTACCGCCACAAGCTGGTAAGGCGAGTTGGATTCTGGACCCCGCCTATAGAACCGGTACTGAACATGCATATGGAAATTAGGGGTGGGCGATATGGATCAAATATTATATCGTGATATTTCAGAGCATTCTGACGATAACGATACATTTTGGGATATAACAAAAAAAACAGAAATCAAATTTATTTATTTGACAAAATTAACTTAACATGTTGCTTTGCAGTATTATATAAAATTTTAAAAAACAGCAAGGGGTAATTTTACTGAAATTACTTTATTTAGTAAAGTATTCAGTCTCCAAGTATAAAAATAAAAAAATAAAAATGATCCTTCTGTTATTTAGATTGAAAAAGTCTGCACAAAATATAGATCAACAAAATCCACCACAAAAACTAAAGTGCAGGTGTACCGTATTTTCCGGTGTATAGGTCGCACCTTTTTATGTTTTTTTTTCAAGGCCTGCGACCTATACACCAGTGCGACCTATTTATGGAATTTTTCCCTTATTTTTAGACCAATTTTTGGCTCAGTTATGACCATGTTTTTTGTTTTATTCAGTACTTTCTGCTGTTTTTTTCACCGACCCTTGCCTGGGCATTTCTACTCATCAACAAACGTGGATTTTACTTGGATTTACCTGCTGCCTGCTCTCGTTTGGACTCTCCTTCTGGTCATCCACCACCACCCAGCGTCTGGCCTCCTCCATTATTCAGCCGTCGAGCTCCTTCGTCTTCGTTTCTTACCGGCCGCGCCGCCGGTGCTCCCTCTTGAGGAAATTGCCTTCCGTCCTCGTCGGAGATACATCCACTGGGGCTCGCGCCGTCGACTCAACGCTGACTAGGCTCATCCCATAACCTCCATCTGGTCTGACTCTCGCAATTCTTCACGCCGCAATGCTCGGACCGCCAACAGCAGCAGCACGTTAGCCAACCTAGCTCGGTCGGCTAACGCTCCAGTCACTACCTCCGCCTCCTCCGTAAAGTTTGGACTTCTGAACGTTCCCTCCCTCACGGGCAAAGGTCAGTTTATTCACGATCTAATATTCAACCGAAAACAGGATTTCATCTGTTTAACAGAAACCTGGCAACAACAAAACAACTTTTTTCATCTGAACGAGTCTACCCCACCGGGGTATGTTTACACAGCAAAGGCCCACGCCTCAGGCAGAGGCGGAGGTCTTGCGATAATTCACCGCGAGAACTGGAAGGTCACTCCGGTTCACTCACCTCCCTCCTCCTCCTTTGAGCACACTGTAGCCATTTTCGCACTGCACGGCCCTCCCCGGCTCTCCCCGGCTCCACCCTGCTTCTAACCCAGGTTCGGCATGTTTGCATTTTCCTTTTCCGCCCGGGGTCCACCTTCGTTTTGGAACCATCTCCACCGTGGTTATGATCGGGCCGGCCCCACGGGCCGGGTTTGACGTCGTGCTGCTCACATTTGATTCGTTGTTTGCAGCAGGGACTGGACTCGTTCTAACAACCTCAGTGCGAGCTGATTTCATTAATATTTAACTACAGAAACCCCTAAAAAAATTGTTAGCTGAATTAGTTTTTCTGAGTTTAATTTTTGTTAATAACTGATTACAAATCAGCTTATGTTAGAACGTAAATAACTCGAAGCGCGCACCCATACAGAGCATTTCCGCCTTTCAGCGCGAGTTTAATTTCATTAAAATATAACTAATATTCTCTAACTCTTGCCCGTAGGCAGGATTTTAAAATATAACTAATATTCTGTAACTTCTGCGTGTAGCCTGGATGTAACGTGGGGCGAATCCTTTATAGGAAATGTTGACCCCTAAAATAACCAGTACAGGGTATCCGCGGAGTTGTAAAAGGTATTAAAAGGTAGTAAATGAAATTAACGCAAATTAAGGCCATTAAAAAGTATTAAAAAGTAATAAACGTCATCTGACGAGGTATTAAAATTTTTTAAACCTACACAACTATATTTTTCTTGTTCTGTCGTCTAAAAAAAGGTCTGTGAATTTATTTATCTTTTCTAATTTTATGTTCCAAGTAGGACCTTAGCTAAAACAAAGACGTCATATCGTCAGTCAGTGTGCGCGCGCACCTACAGCTGGTATCATGTCTGTAAAAAGAAACAGGAAAGGATCGCGGCTTTATCCTCCGACATTTAACAAGAAATTTACCTAAACAATTGTTTGTTAGCTCGAAATTATAGCAAAAGGTGTGTCTCAGTCTAACGTTTTCTTAATAAATGTACTTTAATGGTTAAATCGGCTTTATTAAAAAAAAAAAAAAGTGTCTCTGCCTGTGTGCTCCGTGAACGTGCAGCGGTGAAAACAGGAAAAAGGAGCGCGGCTCGTTTCGCCGACATTTAACAAGAAAATTACCTAAACAATTATTTGTTAGCTCGAAATTATAGCAGAGGTGTTTTTCTGTCTGTCATTTTCTTAATAAATGCACTTTAATGGTCAAATTAGCTGCATTTCGCCACCGTGGTGCAGCTTGCTGCTGGATTGAAGGTTCAAGCAGAGAGGTGGGGAGAGTATGGCAGGCCGATTGAGTCATTAATAGCTAGTGAAGATTCTCAGTCATCCAGGACATGGTGAATTCTAAAAAGTGCAATAAAAAAACAATAAAGTATAGTATAATAGTATAATAAATAGTATAATAAATAAAGTCCAGTTGTTTTTGTCTTGAACTTTTTTAAATTTGTCATTATAGGCACGTTTTCCTATTACATGATACAACAGCATGCCATACACTATTACTACAATAGATATCATGAACTGCTGTTTTTTTTTTCAGTCAGAATGAATGGAAACGGTCATATTTCAGTCAAATGGTTTATAAATATGGGAAAAAAATCTATAGATATGTCACTTCGTCCTATAAGTTGCAAGGCATGTAAATTATGCAAAAAAACTGCAACTTACAGGATGAAAAATACAGTAGTTATTATTTTTCTACCTCTCTTTTTGAAATCAAAAAAGGCCTTCACCAGCTCTCTTTTTGAATTATGCATGTGTTCAGTGTTGAATTATTTTAACTAGACTGTTTTGTTTTCAAGTTTTCAGTTTTTTGTTTGCCATTACAGATATGTTATGTGTGGGAACAATTAAACTTTTTCTCTTGGGTTAGATTTAAACAACAAATAAGTCAGTGCTTTTATTGAGGCAAGAAGCAAATTGATGTATCCAGTAATTGTTATAAAACTACATTTACTACCAAAGTTTAGGAATAAAATGACTGTAATCTCATCACTTTACAATTAGTTGCTCTAAACTGAAGTACAACAGGTTGCCGCTACGGTTACAGCTCGGTGCCGTGATGGTATTAAAAAAATATTTTGATGGTATTAAAAAGGTATTAAAATGTATTAAATTCAACTCTAGAATTTCTGCATATACCCTGCAGTACGAGTCCGTGGCTGAGTGGTTAAGGCGATCGCCTTATTAATTTTGTCTTGACTCGGGGAAGTGAGTTCGCGTCCCACCTGGTTCAAGTTATTTTACGTTGTTGTTGAAAATAAAAAGAAGGAGTTTGTGTTATGCTTGTGGTTAACACAAACTCCTTTATTTTCTCCAATAAAATCCTGGCTACGGGCAAGAGTTAAAGAATATTAGTTATATTTTAATGAAATTAAGCTCGCGCTGAAAGGCGGAAATGCTCTATATGGGTGCGCGCTTCGTGTTATTTACGTTCTAACGTAAGCTGATTTGTAATCTGTTATAAACAAAAATAAAACTCAGAAACATTAATATATATATATTCAGCGAACAAATATTTTTTGCCGGCGTCTCCTCTCTTAAAACACTGTAAGCGCGCACACAAGAACTGCCCGCCCACTTCAAGAGAACGCCCCACCCACTTCAGGGCTGCTGTCCGCAGAATGCGTAATGAACGGGGGCGGGCCAGACCAGGCTCTGGGCCAACCAGGGGCGTGCCGGACCCTTGGGGGCCGTGCAATGCGAAAACGGATTGTGTGTCTGCTCGCTGGCCCGACCCCCACCGTGGTGGCAACAATCTACGACCGCCAAAAGTGAACAGCTCCTTCATGAATGACTTTGCTGGTCTAATGGCTCATCTAACAGCTCTTTCACCCAATGTCATCCTGCTGGGCGATTTCAACATTCATTTGGATGAAGAAAAAAACTCCCTCTCCAGAGACTTCACATCCTGCCTGGACAGCTGCGGCTTTCAACAATTCATCAACTTTCCAACACACAAGATGGGCCACACTCTAGATTTACTCTGCTGCACCGGACTTTCTCCTCTTAACTGTTCTTCTGATGAACTTCCATTTACGGATCACCTGGGGCCTCATGTACAAAGACTTGCGTGGACTTCTTACTGAAACGTGACGTACGGTCAAATCCAGAAAACGGCATACGCACAAAAAAATCCAGATGTATCAAACTGTGCGTACGCCGGAATCCACGCACATTTTTTCACGCACACCAGTGTAGGAGGTGGTGAAGAGATGACACAGGAGACGGGATGTAGTTCTTCACTTTTAATCAACTCCTACTCAACTGGCGGGAAAACCACCCAACACCGCCTTATATACCAACACAACATCCGGTCCTCTGGACCTTTCACAATAAAAGCATCCTGTAACACATTCGGTCCACTGGGTGTGAGTAGAGCCCCCTAGTGGTCCACCACACACGCCCCCCCAGAACACCCAGTAAGGTCCATCACTAGTCCCGCATTTTAGGTTTGATTAAACGACCAGAACGGCTGAACCTGGGCCCTGCAGAACCAGTCTGATGAAGCGGAGGGCTCCGAGGAGGGCCTGCAGAAGATTCGGGCTCCAATGGATGTTGAGAGTCTCTGGCAGGGGGACAGCAGTCCGTTAACAATGTGGATGGAGGTCTGCCCCTGCGAGGAGCCTGGGCCGTAACAACCTGATCATCTGACACAACATGAGCTGGTTTAAGCCTATCGATACAGACAGTCTCAGTACGACCCCCTAAATCTAAAAGGAAATGTTTTGGACCTGGTTGAAGAACCCGAAACGGTCCATCATACAAAGGCTGTAGTGGTGTCCTGTGTGCATTGTGTTTGACAAAAACAAATTTAGAGGACTCCAGACTCTTAGGGACAAATGACTGCGGTAAACAATGATGTACCGGGCCAGGGACACGAAAAGGGGCCTCCTGAGGTGAAAAATGGAGCAACGGTGGAGCAAACTGTGGTGAGGGTACCTCAGGTAAAAACTCACCGGGGACGCGCACAGGTTGACCGAAAACCAGTTCAGCCGGGGAGGAGCTCAGGTCCTCTTTGGTTGCGGTACGTAAACCCAACAAAACCCAGGGAAGACGGTCAATCCAGTTGTCACCGGTCAATGCAGCACGCAGTGCAGCTTTCAATGATCTGTGAAACCGTTCACACAAACCATTAGCTTGGGGGTTGTAAGCGGTGGTCCTGTGAACGTTAGTCCCCAGACTCTTGGCCATGGTAGACCAAAGTTCAGAAACAAACTGCGGGCCCCGGTCTGATGTAATGTCTGAAGGGGGGCCAAAACGCGCCACCCAGGTAGACAAAAATGCCCGGGCCACCACTGCAGATGTCGTGGATGTCAAAGGAACCACCTCAGGCCACCTGGTGGTCCGGTCTATCATAGTCAGCAGATGAGTAAAACCTTGTGATGGAGGCAGAGGGCCCACCAGGTCTACGTGCACATGATCAAACCGCCGACCTGGGATGGAGAAGGGTTCCAAAGGTGCTTTGGTGTGCCTGTTAACCTTAGCGCGCTGGCATGGGACACACGCTGCTGCCCACTCCTTAACTGCTTTACGCAGACCGGGCCAAACAAACTTTGAACTGACCAGTTTCACCGAGGCTCTAACACCTGGATGAGAAAGGGAATGTTTTGACATCGCAAACACCAAGGGTTTTTGGTCAACATATGCAGTGAACCGGCGGCCCTCCAGGAAAAACCTGAAATGGCGTGTGGCCAGGTAAAGCGCCAGCAACTCTCTGTCAAAAACACTGTATTTCAGCTCATTGTCCCGCAGCGTACGGCTGAAAAATGCAAGCGGCTGCCAAACCCCGGAAACCTGCTGTTCTAACACAGCCCCCACCGCAACATCAGATGCGTCGGTTGTTAAAGCTATTTGCGCCGCTGGGGATGGATGGGCCAAAAGGGCAGCAGTGGCCAGTGCAGCTTTAGCATCACCAAATGCCTGTAGGCGTTCTGGTGTCCAGTCCACGCTGTCGTTGGGCTTTTTCTTTTTCAGCGCTCCATAGAGCGGACGCAGCAGTTGTGCTGCCCTGGGGAGGAAACGGTTATAGAAGTTAACCATTCCCAAAAATTCTTGTAGCGCTTTAACAGACTGGGGCTGTGGGAAATCTGACACCGCCTGCACTTTGTTTGGTAACGGGACGGCACCACTTGCAGAAATGCGGTGGCCCAAAAAGTCAATGACTGGCAGCCCAAACTGGCATTTCGCTGTATTTACAATCAGGCCATGTGCTGCCAGGCGCTGAAAAACCTCACGGAGGTGGGACACACCTCACATCAAAAAATCAAACACATCAAACACATCAAAAAATCTCTGCAAACATGTGGATATCCCAACTGGGCTTTTGTCAAGTCAGCAAGGAAATCTGTTAAACACAATAATGAACAGAAAAAGTCTAACAGACGGAAAAACATTGTCATTCCTTATGTTGCTGGAGTCTCAGAGAATTTCAGAAGGATTTTCAACAAACACAACATCCCAGTACATTTCAAACCTAGCAGGACTCTCAGACAGAGGTTGGTCCACCCTAAAGACCAAACCCCCACACACAAACAGAGTGGTGTGGTTTATGCAGTCCAGTGCAGCGAAGTCTGCTCAGACCGTTACATCGGAGAAACGAAGCAACCTATCCACAAAAGAATGTCTCAACATAGGAGAGCTACCTCCTCTGGACAAAACTCAGCTGTTCACCTCCACCTCACGGACAAGGGTCACTCATTTGAGGACCAGAATGTTCAAATTTTGGACCGAGAGCACAGATGGTTTGAGAGGGGGGTGAAGGAAGCTTTGTATGTTAAGAGAGAAAAACCTTCTCTTAACAGAGGAGGAGGTCTGAGATTTCAACTTTCTAAGACTTATAACTCAGTTTTGGATTTGATTCCGAAACGTTTTACACTGGATGGGAGCAGGGATGTCTTGTCTGTAAATTAGACTAACAAAGTTTCTCTGAGTAGCCTCTGTTGTTGTTTGGGAGGTGTTTTTTGTCAATTTACATACAGTTTGTGTCTTCTACCAGAGACCTCAAGGGAACCTCCTACTGTTAAGGTGTGATCTTTCAATTTACATGTATGTGTTACAAACCCCCAGGTGTGATGTGTTGTTTTGTTTTGTCAATTTAAATAGAATGGGCATGTTAGGTATTTTGTGGTGTTATTTCAGTTTCCAATTTCATATGTTGGTGCGTGGCTTGTATAAAACTTCTCGTTCTCACAGCTTTCATTCATTCAGAATTGAAAAAGACTTCTGGACAGAAGTCGAAACGTTTTCTGCAACAAATAAAGTCCAGTTGATCCTGTATTGAACGCCTTTTTTGATTTTATCATGTCCTGGACGACTGAGAATCTTCACCAGCATACTCCACGCACATTGCTTTTGTACATCACAATCAACGTGGAATTGAGCGCACATGAGAGAGTGGCCGACTCCGCTTTTGACACGCCTCCATATAAATATGCAAATTCATTTAAATATGCCCTGTACCAGAGGAATGTTGTCCTTGCTCTATTGCAAATCATGTCGAAACATGGAAAAAAGAGGAACTTCACGGACTGTGAAGACACTTCTGAGTGAGGTAGAGGCACGGAAAAAAGTTTTGTTTGGCACGTTGTCTTCTGGCGTTACAGCTAAGGGCAAAAGGCGTGAGTAGGGTTGGGCATCGAGAATCGAGAATCGTTCGGAACCGGGACTAACTGTCCGGTTTTCCCGGAATCGTTCAAAATATTAATTTGCGATTCCTATTTTCGATGCTAGTTAGCCGACCGGAAGTAGCCGCCACCGAAAACCAACGAAGAAGAATTCACCGGAAGTGTGCATTCCGCGATTGAAAGCTTACTAATTAATAAAATGACCAGTCAGGTCAGTGCAGCACTTGCAATAATTTTATATCATGCAAAGGAGGGTGGAGAAGTAAAATAGTGTCCCGTCTTTGACGCGCTCCACCGGATTATTTTCGCTTCGTATCCGACCGGAAGTACAGAGTGGTCCGTCTGCAAAACGCTCCGCCGAACTTTTCGCCAATCGCTACCTCTTCGGCTCCAACAGGTAAATAAATAAACTATGAACTACATCTCATACCAACATTAAGGCAGCTAACAAGTTATACTCCGCTTAAAGCGGTAAGTCAGCTCAAATACAAACACGATGCTAACGTTAGCTTGTATTTTTTTCTTCTTAGACAAACGACCTGAAATGGCTTCAGTGTTCACCACCAGTGACTGTCCAAGGTAAAAACGTCAGTGTTAACTGAATGAAGAGTGCCACAGAACTGTTACAGCATATGTTGTGAAAAGGTTGCATCCCTTTTCAGATGTGAATTCAACCATGGATTGCACATTGCACTCAAATCCAACACTTATTAACATTCTTAATCCATTTAAAGTTCTCTGTGTCTTTTAAAATGTTTTAATGTCTCTAGTTTTCATTATTATATAATTTCTGTTTATGTTCTCTTCCATTCCATTATGAGTGAATGTCACAGTTTGAAGAATTATTGAATAGGTTAGTTAGGCAATAACAACAGAGCTAATAATTGTACACATTCTCAGTCTTAAAAATGATTTAATAATCTCTTTTTACTGATAAAACTGATAAACCTGTTGTTTGTTTAGGAACTTCCTGCAGTCTGTCCAGAAAGTCTCCACTGGAGGAGCGTTTTGCTGAGGAAGAGGCACAACATAATGTCACAGCTCCATGTCCATGAAGAAACAAATAGAGGGAGGGCTGCAGATACCAGGACATCCCACCAGCTGTTCTGTCTGAGGATCCTGCTGCTGGTGGAACCAGGTTAGCCCATCAGTGGGAGTTCAGTAACATGACTGCAGCATCAGACACTGGACAATATTATATGTATAATAATAATAATAATATATGTTGGTGAGCCCATGTTGGCTCTAATCTGCCCTGTGAGAAATTCATAGTAAATGTAACAAAAAGGAAAAAGTTCATAGCATTAAATTCAAACAGAAGTTCAAACTATTTCATCCTGAAATAACTCTGGCTAACTACTGTAGCTTTTTTATAACATGGAGTTAAACTCAAAGTAGTCTCCTCAGATAAATAGTGTTACCATTATTTTTATATTAAAGTTTCTGTTAACTTATTATTTTTATATTTGATTGCTTCTGTTCAGTGCCCTGAGACCACTTCTGTTGTGACTTGGAGCTATATAGTATAAATAAACTGAACTGAATTGAATTGACACGTCTTTTTGTAACCCCGCCTACAAAAAGAATCGGAACCGAGAATCGAAAAGAATCGGAATCGAAACGAAGAATCGGAATCGTAACCGGAATCGCTCAAATTCAAACGATGCCCAACCCTAGGCGTGAGTGGGACAGCCTGTGTGAAGCTGTAAATGCTGTGGGGTCAGAGCAGCGAACACCGGCAGAACTAAAAAAAAAGTGGTCAGATATTAAGGTGGATGTGAAACGGAGGACAGCTGCCCATCGCCAGAGTGTGACGAAAACAGGCGGGGGGACAGGAGATGACGACATCACTCCATTTGACCAGAGGGTTGCCAGTATTGTGGGTGACACGGCCCTCACAGGTGTAGTGGCTCCGCATGTGGGGGATTCGGATTGTACACAAAGTAAGTAAATAAGTCAGTGTTAATTCTAAATGCCATAAAATATCTTGTTTTCATACTGGTGACTATAAGAATAAAAAGTCTTCAGTCATGGGATTTTTTTATATATTTATTTTACATGTACACATTTTATTTTGCCATCAGAGAATGAAACAGAAGACACACAGTCTGCTGCCTCAGACTTTGGATGCTCCTCCAGTGTCCCTGGAACGTCTGGCGCATCCAGCACACCCCACCTGCCAGCAGCTGATGTCCGTCCTACTGGCCATGTTCTGACGACAGCTGTCCTGCAGACACAGCAGGAAATAGTTTCCGGTAGGGATGTCCCGATCCGATCACGTGATCAAAAATCGGTCCCGATCACGTGATTTCAGACTCGACTTGAATCGGGCGTTACACACCGATCAGGGATCGGATATATATGTGTATATATTTATTCTAAACACAAACGGGAATATTATATTAACTGTATGTTGAGTTACAGAGTCAAATTTTCTCAGAACAAAACATGCACGATATTTTTGCAGCAGTGCCTGCCGTAAAGTAGTGACTGTCGTAAAAAAGAAGCGGAACGCGGCATTAGCTTGAAGTGGAGGCAGCGATGTCTGTCGTTTGGAGATATTTTAATTTTAAAGTGGATGACAAAGATATTGCGTTTGCAAACTGTGAGATATGTAAAGTTCGTCAAGAGGAGGTAAGGAAAAGGCTGCATTTAACACAACAAACCTGATTAGGCACCTCAGAAACAAACATCCGACACAATACACAGAGTTTAACCAGACAACCCAGCCGAAGACGAGCCAGCTCACGCTGCAAGAGACTTTATAATTTATATTTATCTCATAAAGAAAAACATACACTTCCTTCTGTGAAGCCACAGGAGGAGAGTTAAGGAGTGCTGTTCAGAAAAGCATGTTACTAGCCTTATTTTATAAAACTGACACTTTAAGTTTATTTGTTTACATGCCTGCTCAGGTTCTGGTCTTCTGGTCAGGTTCTGGCCAGGTTGTGGTCAGGTTGTGGTCAGTTCTGGTCAGGTTGTGGTCAGGTTCTGGCCAGGTTGTGGTCAGGTTGTGGTCAGGTTGTGGTCAGGTTCTGGCCAGGTTGTGGTCAGGTTGTGGTCAGGTTGTGGTCATGTTCTGGTCATGTTCTGGTCATGTTCTGGCCAGGTTGTGGTCATGTTCTGGTCAGGTTGTGGTCAGGTTCTTGCCAGGTTCTGGTCAGGTTCTGGTCAGGTTGTGGTATTTTAAGTTGAGCTACTTATTTTAAATTAGACATTTTTATTTCATACTGTTGCACTAAACTTCAATGTGAAGAATTTTATTTTAAATCTTATTACTTGATTGTTCAATCTACCTCACAGAAGTACTCTGTTAAATGTTGAGGTAAATAAAATAAAAATTAAGGGACATCTGGATCTGTTTCTTTTTTTTCCCTTCATTTTAAAAATGTATTTTAGAAGTATCGGATCGGGACTCGGTATCGGCCAATACTCAAATTAAAGGACTCGGACTCGGACTCGGGGTCAGAAAAACCTGATCGGGACATCCCTAGTTTCCGGCATTTATGGCATCAATGACCGCCTGGACCAACTGATCGGAGTCCTCGCAGACATTAACAGAACATTAAATGCACTGATTAAGTGATAATGTGTACTTGCCTGTTTTATATATTTGCTATCACATTTTGCCGGGCCCTAATGGCTACCTGGGTGGGATGTACATTGAGGGGTGCAGGTTCTGGTTCCTCTGGTGGGGGCAAGCGTATGTCAGGCTATGGTATGTCAAGTCCGTGTGCCAAATTGTGGAGGACGCCACATGCCATCACAATGCGGCACACTTCTACAGGACTATAGAGCAGCAGACCTCCAGTCCTGTCCAGACAGCGCCACCGTCCCTTTAGCAGGCCAATTGTCCTCTCGATGACTGACCGGCTGCGGGAATGGACGTCATTAAACCTCTGCTCTTGTTCAGTGTGGGGGTTGGCGAGAGGAGTCATGAGCCATGTTTTTAGTGGGTAACCACGGTCCCCTGTGAAATAAAAATAATAAATTACAAATGGGCAGAGTCAGATGCTTATCAGTTCGTAATGCGGCGCTTTTGGGTTACTTTGTGTTAATGAACGCAGCAGTGCGCTGGTGAAAGGCGGACGCATTCCACACTTTACGCACGTGTTTATTTGCAGAACCGCTATACACACAGAAACAAACAAGGGCTTGGTAGACTGCTCTGAAACTGCATTTTAACCAGCCATTAACAGAAAGTTGATCACTTGAAGCACTGACTAGTAATGGAACTTCAAAGACAGGGCGACATGTGGGGGCGCACAGGTTCCATGCGCATAAGAGATTATAAGGATGAAAAAAGAATAATTTACTCACCAAGAAGCCAACCATCTCGCACCGTGCCAGCTTGGAGTCTGTTCCCAACCATGCTGTTCATTAGAATAAATGAATCGTGTGTTGAGCCAGGCCACCTCGCCACAATGTTTGTTAGACGCATTTGCGCGTCACAAATAATTTGCACATTGATTGAATGAAAATGTTTCCTGTTAACGTAAACATATTCATCCTGTGATGGTGCTTTTATAGCAATGTGTGTGCAGTCGACAGCCCCGATTACATTAGGAAAACCGGTTGTCGCTGCAAATTGCGCTTTAATGTTGGCCTGTTCAGCTGCATTGTATGGGAATGTTATATACCTGGGTGACATACGGATAAGTCCATCCCACACAGCTGGCATGGATCGGCTCAGTGTGGACTGACACAGTCCCGATCGGTCTGCCAACTCCCTCTGAAATGCCCCTGTTGCAAGAAATCCCAGTGTTGTCAGCAGCTGCACATGTACAGGCAGCGCACGGCTCCTGGCTGTGTGGTGCTCCAAAACCGGTCGTAGCTCTAAGCACAGTTGCAGAAGTACTGCCCTCGGAAGCCGAAAACGACTGATGAGCCAGTCATCATCATGAGCCAGAAAATCCTCTCGGTCTCGAAAGACACGCTCTCTGCGTATAGCGCCATTTGCTATATCCTCTAATAAAGCTAAGGCCATTGTTGTCAATATTGTTGCCACTATTTTGCGCATGCTTTTGTATCCACTCATCTAATTGCGTCCATGTGGATGTAATAATTGTTAATCATGTGTGTTTGGTGTGAACAATAATGATTTTCACATCATGAACAGTTTCTCAGAATCACCTCTAAGTGTCGCCAATGGAACCAAAACCACAGAAACGTGCGTACGCCAGCCCTGGAGTCGGCGTGGAGCTGCGCACATTTCCACGTTCAGTTCTGTTTTGATACATATGGAGTTTTGCGTGGAAAATGGCGTATGCAAGGTTTTTGTGCGTACGCACCGTTGATACATGAGGCCCCTGATGATTTCATTCAATGTTAATCTTAAAGGTCCACCGACATGATTTTTTTACTATTCATAAAATTGCTCAAAATATATATATTTTATCATTTAAATATGTTCCTTTATGCAAACAAAATGATAAATCACTT
Organism: Garcialebias charrua; assembly: GCA_038048925.1. Taxonomy (NCBI): domain Eukaryota; kingdom Metazoa; phylum Chordata; class Actinopteri; order Cyprinodontiformes; family Rivulidae; genus Garcialebias; species Garcialebias charrua. Next base: position 25,407 of record JBBPBX010002763.1, on the reverse strand, counting down.
TAATTTTGCTTTAAAAGTGATTTTGAACTTCAAGCCGTGTTTAATCATGGGAAATCTGATTACACCCGAACGCACCATCTGTGATGTCACACCGGGCAGAGCTCTGGGCTTGTCACAGTGCGCAGGTATGAGCAGCTCGACATGAAGGTAAGTCTGATACAGCATCAGACCTAAATTAGATCCTGTTGTTTCTTGTTCCATCACCCAAACTATTTTCTGCTTCCCAAAATGAAGACAAATAGCTCAAATCTTCACATAGATTGCTAAATTCGTCGGGTTTTAAATGGTCCGCTATTAAAGAGAGCAGAGCCCTCTGCCCAGTGTTATGTCACAGATGGTGCGTTCGTGTGTAATTGGATTTCCCATGATTAAACACGGCTTGAAGTTCAAAATCACTTTTAAAGGGGACCTCAGATGGGTTTTTTAAATTTTTATGGTATGTCTGTGTGCTATCCAGACCCTGTTCATTCAATTTAATACACAAAATAATTCTTAGATAATAAATTATACCCTTTTAAATTCTGCCATTTCTAACTTCCGTTCTAAATGACCGGTTTATGATAATGAGTAGGGGTGTAACGATACACAAAACTCACGAGACGAGACAAATCACAATCTCGCGAGAACGAGACGAGATTTTAATATTAGTTCAAGAAAACTTCAAAGATCGGTTTTATGCCGCAAAAAGGCTTTTATTCTGTTTTAACATGTATTACAAACCCAACTGATGTCTTCATTTTACTGATTGAATCTCCTTATGCCTGTTACCCACTGCCCCCTTTGTCGAGCGGCCGAAGCGGCCGGATAACACCGGTTTACATTCAAAGTCTATGGAGGAGACGCGTCGAGTCACGGCGAACAAGGAAGCGGCGCGATTCAAGTGATCGAAGCGGCGCGGGGGCAGCCTGCACACGCACGCGCGCGTCGCCGTCGAGCCGCCGACGTCCCAAATGTTGATCTCTGGCGGCTCGACGCATCCGGCAAACAGTCGGGAGAGCCTCGCTATCTGATTACACAACCACAACGGGACTTTTTTCGGACTTTTTAAACTCACCGGATCGAGCCTCCAGGAATTGGAACCAAACTCCGGTAAGAAACGTGGCATTTTTACAGTTGCTGCTGACAGGCTGCTGTCCTCTCCAGTGTAGATCACCCCAAACATAAAAAAAAGTTTTAATCTCATCGAAGACCGTCGGAGGTGCAGTTAAAACAACAACTGAACCCGGAAAACAAGCCAGAGACCCCTCCCTCTGCTACCCCCTAGTGTACGTCATCAGACGGTGTTCAGTGGTTCAGTGGGACCGTGACCAGCGGCCAAAAGGGGACGGCAGGCGCGTTTCGAGTTGTGCAGTGGGTAACCGGCATTAGACCTTAGAACGTTCAACTTTGTTTAAAAAAATAGATATTCACGCAGGACTTTCCAAAAATTGAACATAAATATCCGCATCAGCACTGACTCTGCAGCCGTCACTCACCAGTGTTGCCAGATTGGGCGGTTCACCGCGATTTTCCTTCTGACTTTTGCGGGTAGAGATTGCTTTGGGTGGGTGGGACTCTATCTGGCAACACCGGTCACACCGGTGTTTACACGCGTGTCTTTACATTCGGGGCAGCGTCGGCAGCGCCGGGACCCTCCATCAATGTAGAGGCGTCTGCGGCACCCTCCATCAGTAGTTGGGGCGTCTTCTATAGCAACTTCATCCGGCGAAGCCATGCTGTCCGTGACGCTGACTTGCTAGGGGCTCTGCTAGCATTAGCGTCTCGCGAGACAACGTTACCTCTCAACGAGAGATATCGCGGGAGTTTAATATCGCGAGATCTCATACAACGAGATCTCGTTACATGCCTAATAATGAGCTCTGAAGTCCACGCCTGTCAAAACTCTGTTTACATTAACTCCACCCTCTGTAACAGCAGTATCTCTAATCTGTTGTTGTTTTAAAATTAGCTCTTTTTTTTATTACTCATTTGACTTACTGTTAGTGCTAGCTTAAGATAACTTACCGAAAGCTGTCTGTGCGCGCCGCCATTAGCTGCTCCTTTTATCATTAGCCCTCCCGAATCCGAGACTAAAAATAGCTCTTCCTCCTCCTTCGGCAACAAACAGCCCGCGTAGCTCCGCTAGTTGCATGCGGCGCTTCGATCCGCGGCTGCACATCCAATCCAGACACACACAAAGTTCACCGAGTGTTTCCAGTTAATTTATCCGTATGAGGCAACCTCTGACCGGACCCACACGGTCCTCAAAAGCCAGCAGCTCCCAACCGTAGATGGTCCCTTCGCCGGCGGTCTGCTCGTTTTATTTCTGCCGGATGCACGTTGGGGGCGATCGCTAATACACTAAAATTTGAACTAAAACGTAAAAATAACAATTATAAAGTATTATTATGTAGATGTACCGGTATCAGAGTCAGAGTCAGAGTCAGAGAGTCTTTATTGTCATTTGCACCGCATGTGGTACATGTGATGAAAACGAGATTATGTACACGGGGTCCCAGTTACATCCAACAACAAATGCAAGAGAAAAACAGTAATAACATCTAGAATTAACTAAGAAAAACATCAACTAGTAATACACTAAGCCTAATATAGTGGGAATAAACAGCAGCACGAACATGAGTTTGTATGAGCAGATGGTCACAGATGAACACAGATGAACACAGCAACAAGAAAACAGATCAGCATCAGCACAATGTGATATTTTGCAGTGTTTATTTTTTATTTTATTTTTTTTATTCATGAGTCTAACAGCCTCAGGGTAGAAGCTGTTCCTCAGTCTAGTGGTTCTACATTTGATGCTCCTCAACCTCCGTCCTGAGGGGAGTGGGGCAAAGAGTGAGTGTGCTGGGTGAGTGAGGTCTTTCATGATGCAGGTGGCTCTTTTCCTGCATCTGGAGGTGTAAATGTCTGTGATGGTGGGGAGACTGACTCCAACAGACTTCTGTGCAGCCTTCACCACTCTCTGTAGAGCTTTCCTCTCTTCAACTGTGCAGCCTCCATGCCACACGTTGATGCTGGAGCACAGGACGCTCTCCACTGCACACCTGTAGAACGAGGTGAGAACTGGGCTGCTCAGACCAGCACGTCTCAGCCGTCTGAGGAAGTAGAGTCTCTGATGACCTTTCTTGATCAGGCTGGTGGTGTTGTTGCTCCAGCTGAGGTTATCATTCATGTGTACACCCAAGTATTTGTAGCTGGAGACCACTTCCACTGCAGACCCACCTATTTTCAGTGGGGCGTGGGTGTGTTTGTTCCTTCTGAAGTCCACAATCATCTCCTTTGTCTTCTTCACATTCATGTGAAGATTGTTCTCTTTGCACCAGCTCTCCAGGTGTTCCACCTCCTGTCTGTAGCTGGACTCATCATTGTTTGTGATGCATCCCACCACCGCTGTATCATCTGCAAACTTAACAATATGACAGCCTGGAAGTGTGGCTGTACAATCATATGTGAGCAGAGTGAACAGAAGGGGGCTCAGCACACATCCTTGAGGAGAGCCAGTGCTGAGGGTTATGGTGGAGGAGGAGAAGTTGTGGATCTTCACGGACTGTGGTCTGTCTGTTAAGAAGTCTAGTACCCAGTTACAAATGGAGGGGCTTAGTCCAAGTGTAGATAGTTTGTCTATCAGAGTTTGGGGGATCATGGTGTTGAAGGCAGATGTGAAGTCCACGAAGAGCAGACGCACGTATGAGTCCTTCTGATCCAGGTGGGTGAGAGCAGTGTGGACCACGGAAGAAATGGCGTCCTCTGTTGATCGGTTCTCGCGGTATGCGTATTGATGAGGGTCCTCGTTGATGTTGACGGTTGCCTTGATGTGGGTCATGACCAGTTTCTCAAAACATTTAGCGACTACCGGGGTGAGGGCCACTGGTCTATAGTCATTCAGACCAGTCACTGTGGAGCTCTTTGGGACTGGGATGATGGTCGCGGTCTTCAGGCAGGTGGGAACTGACTCCAGTGCAAGTGAGGTGGTGAAGATGTCAGCCAGCACCTCACAGAGCTGGTCCGCACATTCCTTCAGAACTTTCCCTGGGATGTTGTCTGGTCCGGTTGCTTTATGAGGATTAATCTTTCTGAGACTGCCTCTCACTTCTGCTGCGGTCACTCTGAGATGCTCTTCATCTGGTGATGAGGTGAGTCTGGTGCTAGCTGGTCTGTTTGGATCATCAAAACGTGCATAAAACTTATTGAGGGCATCAGGCAGAGATATATCTAGTCTCACCCCGATCTCTCAGAAAAAAAAAAGTAAAAAAAAAAAAAAAGACGCCGTGGCCGGGAAACAAACCCCGGTCCTTTGGGTGCCAAACCAGCTCTTTATCTCCCAGACCAACCTGGCAGTTGAGCAAAAGCAGTCCTTCATCGTATAAGAAACAAATACAACCACCTACTTTTAGAACGCTGGAGTTTTGATTAGATTTTGATGAAGTGAAAAGTATTCTTAAAATAAATAAATTGCTAATCTGAAAAGTATATTGATCAGTGGTGCTTGTACGTTTCAGACTGTCGCCCCGCGAGAGTGTGTGTGTGCACAGTTTCAACGAGACAGAGTTCAAACAAGGTAATAAAACATTCTGGTTTTACTCAAGATGTGCTGCGTGGCTGGAGCAGGGCAAGCCCCTACCCCCCCGGGGGCTAAATAAATGAATAAATAAATACTGTAAATGACCGCCGGGTCAGCTCCTAAACTGCTTGGCAATCGTGACGTCTTTTATACTGAAGTGGGTTGAGCCGCACCAGGGGTTGCTAGGTGAGGGGCTGGACTAAAGGTGCGGGGTGGGTTGTCCTGCGGCTTGTGACGTCACAAACTGCAGGATTTGTAAACGAGACGTAATTAGCCCCTAAAAATAAATATACTTAGAGTAAATAAACCACTGGGTGCATTTTTTTGGCACTAGGACTGTTTTTTTATGAAGTACATACCCAAAGTTGAGTAAAAAAAACATTAAAAAGTGAATTTTGCATGTGTGGTCCCCTTTAAAGCAAAATTAAAGTGATTTAGCATTTTGTTTGCAAAAATGAACATATTTAAATGATAAAAGATATATATTTTGAGCAATTTTGTGAAAATTAAAAAATCATGTCAGTGGGGCTTTAAATTTTCCTCAGATAAACCTCAGCGCACTATTTCCTTCCGTAATATCAAGAATATCAACCATGACACTCTTTTATCTATATTAATAATACCCTCTCCACTTTCAACTCCTCCAACCCAGATGATCTTGTCACATTATACAACACAAGCCTCACCCAACATACTTAACTCTGTTGCTCCTCTGAAAACTCGGACCGTTTCCTTCTCCAACTCTGCACCCTGGTTCACTCCAGAACTCCGCTCCCTGAAAACCAAAGGTCGGCGGCTAGAGCGTCTCTATAAAAAATCCGGTCTCACAATTCACAAGGAACTTTATGCAAACCACCTCATCCATTACAAGAACAATATTTCTCAAGCCAAATCCAGCTACTTCTCTGACATCATCAGTTCCAATGTTGGTAATTCAAAGACATTGTTCTCTCTCCTCCACCGTTCTGTCTCATCTCCTAACTCTCTACCCTCTCACATGGTTTCCACAGAATTTTGCAACTCCCTGATGTCATATTTCAATGAAAAGATTATTTCAATTCATAAACACCTTGGACCAAATACTGCCCCCAGCATCCTTGTTGAACTCCCCCCTCCCTCCCTCCCTCCCTCCCTTTCTCTGTCTTCTCCCTCCCCTCTGCTGATGACATTGCTGACATTATCAGCAAGTCCAAGTCCTCATCCTGTCAACTTGACCCATTTCCCACAGTTCTTGTTAAATCCTGTCTCCCGTCTCTGCTCCCTATCATCACTAATATCATCCACTCCTCCCTAACCTCTGGCATTGTTCCCACAGCCTTCAAATCTGCTGCCATCACCCCCATCATCAAGAAACCAGGTCTTGACTTTACCAACTTCAGTAATCTTCGTCCGATCTCCAATCTGCCCTTCATCTCCAAGATTCTTGAAAAAACTGTTGCTAGTCAACTTCACTCACACCTGTCCAACAACAACATTTATGAAGAGTTTCAATCTGGTTTTCGCCCCCACCATAGCACAGAAACAGCTCTAGTAAAAATTACTAATGACCTTCTTGCTGCTGACTCTGGTCTTCTGTCCATCCTCATTCATCTTGATCTAAGTTCTGCCTTCGACACCATCTGTCATTCTATCCTCCTCAACAGACTAACCTCCATTGGCATCTCAGGTACCCCGTTATGGTACATCCAGACCGAGCGCCTTTTCAACGGCCAAAAAGCTCGTCATGCACGCAAGTGGACGCACTGGACCCCAGTGGTTCCCAGTCTTCCCCTGTCTCCACGGGTGTCCCCCAAGGCTCTGTCCTCGGGCCCCTCCTCTTCATCATTTACCTCCTTCCTCTAGGTCACATCTTCCGCAAATACGGCGTCCATTTCCACTGTTATGCTGATGACACACAGCTCTACTTGTCATCAAAACCTAACTCCACCCACCCACCCTCCATCCTCACCGACTGTCTCATTGAGCTAAATCACTGGTTTTCTAACAATTTCCTTCAACTAAACAGTAACAAAACAGAAATCATTCTCGTCGGTACCAAAAACTCTATTTCAAAATCAGAACATCTTCTCGTCCCCCTTAACAACTCTCTGCTATCCCCCTCCCCTCAGGTCAAGAGCCTCGGTGTCATCCTCGACACCACTCTCTCCTTCACTTCACACATCAACAATATTACTCGGTCTGCCTATTTCCACCTCCGTAATATTAACCGTCTCCGTCCTTCTCTCTCACCCCGCTCCACAGCCATCCTGGTGCACAGTCTTGTGACTTCCCGTATTGATTACTGCAACTCCCTTCTCTACGGCCTCCCCAACAAATCTCTCCACAAGTTACAGATGGTCCAGAACTCAGCTGCCTGTGTCATCACTCAAACCTCCTACTATAACCACATCACTCCTGTCCTGCAGCAGCTCCACTGGCTCCCGGTTAAATCACGCATCATCTTCAAAATTCTACTTCTCACGTTCAAATCTATCCACAACCTTGCCCCTCCTTATCTATCTGACCTCCTACAAATCTCCATCCCATCACGCTCTCTCAGATCCTCCTCTTCGCTACATCTCCATGTACCCTCTGCCCGCCTCTCCACCATGGGGAGCAGGGCCTTCACCTGCTCTGCCCCTCACCTCTGGAACGCTCTACCGCCAGACCTTCGAAACACCACCTCCCTTTCTCTGTTCAAGACTGCCCTGAAAACACATCTCTTTAGACTAGCTTATCATTAACTTTACTAAATGTATTTTTATTATTTTGCATTTTATAATCTTTATGTATTTTATATTTCAATTTGTCACTGATAATGTTTGAACTGTATTGGTTTGTTAAGTGTCCTTGGGTGTCCTGAAAGGCGCTTTTAAATCCACCTTATTTCTAGCCCCCATGATGCCTTGCGCGAATTATGGTAACGACTTCCGCTGGAAGTGAGAGCAGCAGTTAAAGCCCAGTCTACTGGCTGTATTTTTCACGTTTTTTTTGTTTTGTTGTTGTTTATTTCTAATTAATTGCAATGGTTACTTCGTGTTGGGTCAGTGGGTGTTCCTGTCGGGTAGACGTTTGTTCAAAGCGCAGTTTTCACTTCATCCCAAAAATAAGTAAACGTGAAGGATTTATATCGGACGAGCTGACAGCTGCCCCTTCTCTCTGTCTGATCTGCTCTCGAAGACGTCGTGTTCAGATCACGTTTTCTCCGGTAAACAAAATATTCTACATAAATCATTTTGTGAAACAATTTCAGAACAATGTGAGAGTATAATTTTCTCTGTGTTGGAGCTGTTGTTGTTTTTTTCTTCATGATTTAGCAGTAGCACCGTCTACTAGCTGTGGTTAGCTTAGCATGTAGCGTTAGCATCTGTTAAAGTATTTACTAAACAAATCTGTGGATAAATAATATAACTACATGTGTGTGTAATACATTTGCTGTACATACATATACTGTGTGTATGTGTATACTGTATGCACACTGTATATACAGTATATACATACATACTGCACATACATACTGTATTGTTTGTACTGTTTTGATTGTAGGTCCCTGTTACTCTCATGTGAATAAAGTAGTAGCAAACTTGGTCTTATTTTAGACTTTGTGATGCAAACATGACAGTTTATTCTTTTTTTTTAAGGGTACAGACGAGTGAAGGGCCAAGTTCCATCGTCTTGGATTCCGGAGGGGTTGCTGCTTGCTCCAGTCGTCCAGTGGTCGTCCAGTGGTCGTCCAGTGGTCGTCCAGTGGTCGTCCAGTGGTCGTCCAGTGGTCGTCCAGTGGTCGTCCAGTGGTCCCACATGATTAGGAATCTGTTCCAGTTTGTTTAAAATCAGAAACTGCCCATCATTTCTTGTTGAAGAGTGTATTTGACCTGGTATTTATTCTGGTATTTATTCTGCAGCCAATCATTTTCATTAAAAGACATCAAATCACCCACAGTTCTCATATTGTATTCAGTTTCAAATGTTTTTAGTTTATAATTATAGCTTTTATTCTGAACTTTATCAGTCTCCTCCCGGAGGAGGAACCATACAGCAACATGCATGTTTTTAAGTTTTGTACTTGTCAATAAAAAACTAAACTGGTACCGTAAAAACCGGTCTATAATACGCAGTATTTTTGCTCATTTGAATGTCTAGCGTATTAAACACCGAAGAGTATTATTTATGGATTTTTTCCCATATTTTTAGACTCATTTTTCGCTCTGATTCTTCGTTTTTCATTTTTGGCGAAAATGGTGCAGTACCAGTTTCGGCCGCTATAGAGGCGCTGTAGGCAGCAGCCAGCAGAGGACTCAGAGAGTGAAGAGGAAGAGGGGCCACTTCCAGAAGTTTCTACTTGCTGTGTCCGAAAAAAGCCTCCTTTGGTCGGACTGACTCTGTCGCTGCCCGCTCCCTGCTGTGGATGTAGCTGTTTTTGTTTGCAAGATACCACTCATAAACCACACCGCGGATTTTTAAATCCAGCTGATTTCACATTTGGTTCAGCTCAGGAGCCCGTCTGCTATAGTGAGGTAAGAAATATATTTTTAAGCGTTTATTTAGCTAAATTTAAAGAAACAAAGCGTCCGGTTTGACCCGCCTGGCGCCTGCACTAAAATTCAGCGAACTTTTTTTTTAAATCCAGCTGATTTGAACATTTCGTTAAGCTCAGGAGCCCGTCTGCTATGAAGTCAGCTAAGAAATATATTTTTTCTCGCAAAGAAATAATTGTTTTACCGTGTTTCCTTGTGAAGATCTTCGTACTCGCTTGCTTCTGTCGCCGCCATCTTGATTAGGGCAAATGAGGCGCTGACGCGTCGCGTGGTGATGACGCGTATTAAACACCGAGGCGTACTGTGTACGTTTTTTTCTTGATTATTGTTAATAATTGGACAAAGCGGATTAAACACCGGAGCGTATTTTCCTCCGGCGAATACGGTAAGTTGCCAAAAAAACAATCACATCTAGTTTTTTTATTTGCAGTAGAACTTCTCATTAGACATTAAACAACGTATCTTATTGAAATAAAGAAGGTGAAACACAGCAACACCAAATGTACTTCAAACGCAGATTTATTTATAGAAATTATATTTTCACTCATTTGTTGCTGTGGTACATAACTGCACACAAACTTCTGGACCAACTGGAGTGTCATCCATCCCTGGACCAACTGGAGTGTCATCCATCCCTGGACCAACTGGAGTGTCATCCATCCCTGGACCAACTGGAGTGTCATCCATCCCTGGACCAACTGGAGTGTCATCCATCCCTGGACCAACTGGAGTGTCATCCAATCCGTCATCCATCCATCCCTGGAACTCACCTTATGCAGAAATATAACAGAAAGGAGGAAAGTAAAAGTACAGTATACAAACGTTAGGGTTCATTTATGAACACACACAAACACACACACACCTAGATTATATAGATAAGTGTCCTTGGGTGTCATGAAAGGCGCTTTTAAATAAAATGATTATTATTATTATTATATTATAACTAAACACACACACATA
>JBBPBX010002762.1:75735-87792 GCA_038048925.1 Garcialebias charrua | reverse complement strand
TATTGCACCTTAATTTTCATATTGGTCAGGACTGTTCACTCTGATGTGTCTTGTACACTCTGATGTCACAAAGGTGGTTCAAGCAGAGCCAATCCCCTGCAGAGATGAGAAGTGCATACCTTATATGGAAGTGCTGCATTTCACTCCTGACAAGCGGTTTTATTTTATTTTCATTTTTTTAGGCCTTTGGTTTTGGATGGAATGGGTGGAATAGATAAATACATCTACATGTTTATTCTTTGTTGTTGCTTGGTGTATGTTGTTGGCTAGAGGTTTAATTTGTTTTAGGTTGTTGCAGGTGGAGGCATGAACAAAAGCACAACTCTACCTCCTCCCCTCCTTGTCTCTTGACACGCCCATTTTCAGGGAGATTTTGGAAGGAGGAGTTACCGATCCACAGGGTGTGGAGTTGCTCTTTAAGTTTGTTCAATTCATCCATTACATGCTTTAATAGTTGTTTGTTATCTTCAACACAAAAAATGTATCATCGGCCAATAGTATTATTTTCATTATCTCGGGTACAATACCATTTTATACATACATACATTAGTATGGGACCCAGGACGGACCCCTGAGGAACCCCACAAATTTAACTTTAATTCTATCCATCTGTTCACAATATTTCTTCTAAGGCAGCTTGTGCTAAATGTATTCCAAATCATTTTTGGTGGATTTGAGACAAATCCTACTACAAGAACATAAGTTAAATGGAGCAGCTTGAGCTAATCATCGTTTTCTCCTTGTTTTAGTAATTTATTTTAAAAATGTGTAGAAAAACTGCTCAGTCTTACCATTTTTCTTTACTGTGGGTATAAAACCAACAAGTTTACATTTTGAATTAATAAAAATCTAAACACTCCAAATGAAACGTTTCAAACATCAAGTTTTAACACAGTCACAAAAAACACACTTTTACTAAGTAAAATATTTTATTTTTAAAGCAAGAAGACAGTTTAAACTGTATTTACACAGGAGCAACAAATAATGAAATGAGATTTAAAATAAAAAAAAGTTAACTGACTGTGAGACATTTTCACAAAGTAGAATCGGTTCGTTTGCCTCGTGTTCCTAAAGACATGGCAGTAAGAAATGTGCATCCAGACATCTGAAGCCTCCGATCTAAAACTGGACCAGAACACCTTTAACCGTTACGGTTTATATCTACGTTCAGCAAACATCAGCTGGAAGGGAGAAGAAAGTGTTTCAGAGTTCATAATTTATCAACAGCCCCAAAATAGAGCCAAGATAAATTATGGATCGCTCTCAATCGACAGTTTCCTCATTCATTAACAATCCACGTTTACAAAAATAGAAGCTTTCTTTCATTTATGAGGATTTATTTTTGGCAAATGCTGGATAAACATCAAGTGAAGGCTCTTAAAGGCAGTTAGCTTAGCATAAAGACTGGAAGCAAAGGGAAACAGCTAGCCTCACTTAAATGAATGTAACCACAACTTAAACGTTTCTGCAGGACACCAGATATCACATGATGACTTCTGATTTGCATATATAAAAGAACTTGTCACATAAAAATGCAGATGAGTTAAAACGGTTCACAAATGTAAAAAATAAAATAAATCATGGAAGAAATGTAAAAAAAAATTGAGTTTTTCCAATTTTCTTCTTACTGCTGAATAACAGGCAGATTTTAACGGAGCTGTAAATTAATCAAATACATAAATCTTTAAACACCCCCAAAATATGCGAATGTCACTACATGTGAAATACAAATTTACCAATTTATGAACTTAATAATAAAAAATAATATTTTTAAATGGGACTGAAACAAAGACGAGAAACTTTGATTCAGAGGAAGTAAATACAAACAACATATATACATAAGAGCACAAATAAAATAAAAAATACAACAAGCACGTATCAAAATAGAACGAACGCGTGAGTGGAATGGAATAAAAATATTTAATAGCAACCAAAACAAAAAAAGAGTTTCTATAAATACAGAAGTCGTTGTCCTGTAAAAACCAGTGCCTCTGTTATCAGGATGGGGTTCAGTGTTTGGATCTCGAGGAGGCCTTCATCCATCAGCAGCTGTAGGTTTGCTTCAGGACAAACCGGGGTTCGTCCTCACGACGTCTCGTTCACCGATCGATCCAGTTCTATCACGTTGCTGCTCGACCTCTGATCCAGAGACCTGACAGCCGAAACACGCAACATTAACGCGTCTGAAAGCTGTGACGTGGACGCACGGAGGTCTCTGCTCACCTGTGCAGGTCCAGCAGCAGGTCTTTCTGCGTGTCGTTGCTTTTGTTCCTGAAAGGCGGGTGTGTTTCCGCTCTGCCGGGCTCCGCGGACAGTTTCTGTTGCTCCGAGCGACGCCACGCTGCCATGACGACGGCCGACGTGTCCTCCCACTGGTCGGGATACTCCCCGCCCAGGCCGAGGAGGTGGGGCTGCTCCTCTTCGAAGGTCGAGAGCAAACTCCTGGATTTAACTAAAACAAATAAAAGAGGGCGGTTTAGTGAGAGGAGGGAGCAGGTGGAAGAGAGTCCAGAGAGGTGGAGGTCCCTAAACAGTAAAGGTATTTTTTAACATTGTAAACTAAACACAGACATTACATCTTTATTTAAAAAAAAAAATTGAGTTTGTGTGAACAGGATGTGAGAGGAATCTGAATTTGACAGTTAAGAAAATTAGGTCCAATTTCAATTACCAGAGTGTGTTTCAGTGTGTGTGTGTGTGTGTGTGTGTGTGTGTGTGTGAGTGTGGGAGGTAATAAGGATGCAGGGAAAGGTCAACTCTTCAGATTGGTCTCTGTAGCCATCGCTGCTCAGCTGGAGGTGGAATCTGATTAGTGCTGATGTTATAATGGACCACCAGAGTGATGATTCATTACAGTGGAACGAGCAGGGCAGTCCAGGAAAAAAAACTCAACGTTGTGAAAAATTACCAACTCAGCTTGTGTGCAGCTATTACCCATAACGGAATACTTCAGTAGCCACTGATTTTATTTTTTGACAATCTCTTTGAGTCATTTAGCTGCATCTCAAGAGGGTCTCGAGTCCAGCAGACCTCAAATCCAACGTCTTGGACTGAACAGAGACCATCAACACAAAACAATGATGTTGGAGTCCCAGAGACATCCAGCCAAATGACACAAAGACCCATCTGAAGAGCAACACGTTCTGCCAACACAAACTAGAACCCCTAAAAGGGCTGAGGCTCCATGAGACACCTTTTCAACATTTTGTCCAGTTTTAGATGGTTTTTGTTCTGGAGTTCAGTTTATTCACAAGGGGGTACCACAAGGTTCTGTACTAGGCCCTTTGTTATTTTTGTTATTTTCAGGTCTCTCTTGTAAATGAGTCCTCGGGGCTCAATGGGATTAACCTGCTTAAATAAAGGTTGAATGAATTTAGCTTGTATATTAACGATTTTGGAAAGGATATTTCAAATGCAGCAATGCATTTTTATGCAGATGACATGGTCATATATTGCTTTTGCACCTACGCCCACAGAAGTGCTTGCATACATGCAGAATGCATTTAAGAGAATACAAGAACAACTTTGTCAGCTTCAAGTTGTTTTGAATGGTGACAAAGCAAAGCTCATGTTTTTCAGCAACTCAACAACAGCAAGGTCAAACCAGTCTATCACCACTAGTGATGGTGAACAAATTGAACTTGCATCTACGTTCAAATATCTGGGATTTTTTTTTATTGATGACAAATTGTATCTTATAGCACATATTCAGTTTACTGTAAATAAACTGAAGCTTTTACTTGGATTTTATTTTCGGAATAAATCCTGCTTTTCTTTTATGGTTAAAAAAAAAGAAATTGGTGGAATCAACTTTTCTTCCAATTATTGACTATGGCGGTGTATTCTACAAGAACGCCTCTGCTCAATGTCTTCACATGCTGGATAGCGTGTATCATGCATGGCGCTTTGCAGTTTATTAAATTGAAAATGACCATACAGAATAATGTAGTATTTTTATTCCACAGCAGGGAAAGCTATATGGTCTCTGTAACTAGGTCAAGGGGGGGAAATATCAGTATTGGTATTGGCCAAATAAGTTTGACCATATTGGCATATCGGATATGGGCCAAAATCCAATATTGTGCATCCCTAAAGTCTATGTTTATTGTGACTACCGGTATGTGTTGGAACTGAGTGTCTTTCCTTCTCTCTGTATGCTATCACTCTTGGCCAGGTCTCTCTTGTAAAAGATATTTTTTGATCTCAATGGTTAAATAAAGGTTATTACCATTTTAAAAAAAGGTTCATCACTAACTTTTTGGCTTTTCTCTTTTCATTAGTGTGCCATACACTACACTACTATAGATATACTATACCATATACTATGCAAATAGCTTTGAGTGCATGTTAAGCAAGATAAGCTGCAAAAACCTGCAAATAGTAGGGAAGAATACATATAAATCTATTTATGTAAACAGTCTAAAACAAAAAGCTGAGCCTGTTAGAGCCTACTAAGGGATTATGAAATAGTTTAACCACTGAGAGGCAGCATAGTGACTTGGTATCACTATATCCACCTACAGAGGTGGATACATTTGTTGGTACTCTTACAGCTCACTGAAACAATGCGTTGTGTCTTGTAGTTAAAAGCCATCTCCAAGTAGCTTCAAGTTCTTATGAGCACAGCTACTAATTATTAAAAAGTAGAAGGTTCATGCCATGGAGCTGTGGCCAACCTCCAAGGAAGTGGGCGCAAGGGGAAATACGCCCCCAGGTTGATAAGATGGTACAGATTGCAGGAAGAAATCCAAAACCATTGAAGCTGAAAATCAAGGTCAAAGTATTTCACTTTCAGCATCTGTCACAATTTGAATCCGAATGGGCTCCATGGATGAAGACCCAGAAGGGTAAAACAATTTTTTAAATTAAAAATCCAGACGAGAATCTTCTAAAATGCACCTTAAAGCTTCAAGGTTTCTGGGACAGATGAGACAAACCGGAGCTTTCTGGCTCATCATTTGTGTTTTTTGATTATTATAGAAACGTACCAGAAAATGTATCCATGTCTGTAAACTGGCTCCATCTGAACAGTCAGTGGGAAGATATTTAATGTGACACCCAGGAAACAAACAATCATTTGTTCCCCACCCCCACCTATCTATTGTTTTTCAGCTGTTTCAATCTTGGCATGCGCTGAAAGAATATCAAGCAAGTCTCTGGACGTCATCTTTTCAGAAATATTAAATGGATAACTGGATCAAACAGTAACTAAATAAATTCTGCAACAAAAAGCAAGGAATGTGAAAGCTGAAAGGACCTGAATAAACTCATCTTAGTGACATCAACAGCAACTAAAAATTGCATTTTGTTTTCAAGATTCAACCTTTTTTTTAAATATATATAAAATAAAACACAGAAACCTGTAAATATCCGACAGCTTTAAAGATCAATGTTTTATGTTGACAAGCCATGATTAAATGAACCCTCGCATGGCGTTATAAAGTTATTTATCATGTGTGTGGGAGTTGTGCGTTAGTGATTACCTGTCGCGGTGTAGGACTCTTGGACGTCCATCTGTTTGGACGTTGCGCTCGTTGCAGCGATGCTCGCGCAAGAAGTCAAACCGCCCGGATAAACGCTCCCCAAAACCAGAGAGAAACACAACACGACCACCTGAAGGTGAACATACAGACAAAGAGAAGGATGAATACATTATAGATGGTGCCAAGTGTTGGACTGCTGAAGGATGATGGAAGCAGATGTTTCCAATCCAGTAATCAATGTAGCTCAGTGTTGGACAAACGTGTTACCATTAGGCATGATGAAGTCTGGGAGCCAGCGACCCTGCAGGACTTGTGGACTTTCCCTGCCACCATCGCCTGCAGAGACTGCAGCTGCTGCAGCAGAGACCTGCAAACACGCACAGGTTACACAAACTAATACGCACAGCCGGGTGTTCTGTTCCCTATGCTTACAAGTCTCAAGTCAATAAACAATACTAAATAAGTAAAAATGGAGAAAAAAAACTATTTGTCAATAGTCTTACAAAGGACACAACCCAAGCGCGAGAGATTTAGCTGCTGGTTTTGTTTCTCTGGTGCGTTGATAAAACTCCAAGCAGATTGCACCATTTTCATTAATGGACCTTTAATTAAGGTGCAAAGAGGCTAAAACTTAAAAACGAAATACTCAGTTTTGTAAATAAAATTTAAAACCAACAGGAAAAACTTCTGCAGCATAAAAAACTAATAAGAAACATGAAAAATCCTAAAAATCTAAAAGTGTCTTTTACATGATTATTTGACCAACACACTGTAGTTCTCGTTCCACAACTTTTGTGCTATTTCAACAAGTCATAAATCAAAACGTTCAGCTCTTTCAGGACAATTCTGCTATGACTTTTGGTATAGGTGCAACTTTTGCTTTTTGACATATTTAGCCTTTTCTAACATTTTTTTCCTCATAGAAAATGAATTGAGCTCATTTTACATCCTTCAAATCTTTAATGTGTTTACAACCTTTTACTGTTCCTTTCATTTTGTTCTGCTTCAGCTTCTTTGTGCAGATAAAAACATGCTAATTTTAATCTGTTAGCTGTTTTGTGCTCCTTTCTGCTTTATTTAGCTAACTACAACGTTTTTCTTCTAACTTTTCTGCTAATTTCAGCTTGTTATGCACCTTTCATCTTATTCCTGTGTGCTATTTCAGCTACGGCTGTTTTTATGCTAATTTGAACTTTTTCATTTAAACTTTTCAGCATAATTCAGCAAAAATGTAATCTCTCGACTTAATTGTGGTACCGGTAATTTAAGCTTCCTTCTGCTTTTTTAGCTACTATTCAGATGTTGGGTTATTTTTTTTATTTTTTATTTTTGTGCTTATTTCTGCTTTTTTTCAGATAATTTCCACTTTTGTGCTCATTGCAGCTTCTTTAAGCCTACTTGGGCACAATTGTGCTCTCTCCACTTTCTTCTGGTAATTAAGCTTCATTATGCCTTTTTAGCTACTATTCAGCTGCAGCTAATTTCAGTTTTTTTTAAACTAATTTACTCATTTGTGTGCTCTTTTATGCTTCTTTCAGCCTAATTGGGTGTTATTTTCTTTTTAAGCGAGCCTACTCTGCCTCCACATGATTTTATCTTTGATCTTAGTCGATATTATTATTGATTTTACTTGATTTTATCACTTGTTCTTATTTGATCTTTGATTTTTGTTGCACTTTGTAGCACTTTGAGATTTTTGTTAATGAAAAGTTCATTATAAATTAAATTCATTATTGTTATTATTATTATTATTATGTTCTCCAAATCCTTCTGGTAATTTAAGCTTCTTTCTGCTTATTCAGCTACTTTTCAGCTATTTCTAGCCTATTTTAGCTAATTTACTAATTTTTGTGCTAATTTCTGCTTATTTAAACCAAATTCAGCAAATACAGTATGCGTTCTTCCTGCTTTTTCCTGCTAACAATTTCAGCTAAATTTCAGCTCGTTTTTAGCTAATTTCGGCTGTTTTTCAGCAAGTTCAGCAATAAGCATTCACGCTGCATTTTCGCAAAAAATGCAATTTCTCTAGTTAGTTTGAATTTTATTGGAAATAAGTTTCCTTTTACTGATCAAAATTTAAGGAGCTAATTACATTTTAAATTGTGATAAAAACCATTAGGCGCATTACAGAACCAACAATAAACCCTTTTACTGGTTTATTTTTTTATTTATGTTGTCTAATAGAGTATGCTGACATGATCTAAAGCTAAAGTCATGTTTCACAGACAACAATAGCACCTTTTGGCACCACCTGTCTAAAATGCTCTGCGATTGGTTCCTGCCTCACCTGTCTCTCTAAAGTCTGCTCTGATTGGCTGAGCTGCTGGATCCAGATGGCTTGAATCAAAAATGGCTTTGAAAAAGATTTGAACAAAACAACTAAAAACACCATCATTTATCAGCAAGTTGATCCTTTAATCTGAAGAGGGTTTAATTATTATTACCGTGATTATCATAATTTAATAAATTATAATGGATCGGTCTTTGCTTGCAGTTTGTTTTAATCATAGATTCCTTTTTTACTCGTCTTATATTCATGAGTAGATGTTGGGCTGACATTTTGTCTTATTGTTGGCGTGAAAACAAATGCTCCGTTGATCTTTTCAGCAGCGACAGTAAAGCCCACTCCAACCACCGAGCGCTGAACCCGAGCAGAAGCAGCTGTCGGACGCGCACTTAACCCGGCGCGCTCGCTCTGTGCAGCACGAGTGCTTTATTTAGCTGACGCCGAAATCAAACGTACAGCTGAAGAGAATCCACAGGGTGATTCAGCGTTATTTTCAAATGTTTAAAGTGAGTCGGCGCTCCCCAGCTGGAGGAGGAGGAGATGAGGAGGCAGGAGCACGAAGCGAAGCTGCAGACTGTAATCAAGCCTTCAACGTAAACACAGCTTTCATCGCTCCTCACTTCGTCCTCGGGAGGTTCTGCCCCGACTTTTTGTCTCCTCCTCGCTCCCGCTGCTCCGTCTGCAGCTCCAGATGTTCATCTGGTTCTCACCTACAGCCTCAGAAGGCAGTTTAAGACTAAAAGAGTGCAAGAAATACCTGTTTACTTGTGAGCTGATTGCTAATGTGCGGCTGAAAGCACACGCCGAAGAAACTAATTCAGCTACACTTGATGGTTAAACCAAAAAGCACCATTAAAACTAAGAATTATGTCATAACTTCCCAGGTTTTACAATCTAAAAGACATTCTTGAGGCAGTTACTTGAGGAAGTTTATTTTGAACCAAGGTTTTCTGTTTTTGTTGTTTGATTGTTTTGTGCACTTGTTTTTCTGTTTTCTGCCCAGAAAACTACTTCAACAAACTTTTAGGGATTGTATCGCTTTCAAAAGGCCAAAAACGTAAAATCACGAGTGTAAAGGGTTCCTGCATATTTTCCCCTTTAAAAAATGATTAACTAGCTTTAAAATATTCAGGCCATTTTTGGTGTACAAGAATAAACATGTACCGTATTTTCCGGAATATAAGTCGCATCAGTCAAAAAAAGCATCAAGAAGAGGAAAAAACATATATACAGGTGGTCCCCGACTTACGACGTCATCGACATACGAGGTCCCGGACTTACGAGCTGACTAATGAACAGTAAAGTTGTACAGAACATACAGCACTTTTATGTGTTTTTAGATGAAAGTGTGTTAGTTAACAGTTTGTAAACAAAGTTCTGAGCATGTTTATGAACTAGTAGGTACGTTTGTGATGAAAAATGAGTGTTCGTAGTAGCGCTAGCATAAATTTTCAGACTTACGACCCAAAATCCGGACTTACGAGCGACACGTGTTTCGTGTTCCGACATACAAATTTTCGTCTTACGAGATAGTCGTAGTAACGGAACTCGCTCATAAGTCGGGGACCACCTGTAGATCACTTTGGCGTAAAAGTAATCACTGGATGGATATTTACAACTGATTAGCTTTAGGAGATGTTTGAGCTAAAATACAATTTATTTATAATTTATTTCGTATTTATTTTATGTTTTGGAAGAGCCGTCAAAGCGAAACTATTTAAATCCAGCTGATTTGACAGTTATGTTCATTTATTAAGGTAAAGTTAAGCTCAGAAACACTTTTACTATAATGTCAGCAAACAAATATTTTTTTAGGCGTTTATTTTAAAGAAATGAAGCGTAACCACTCGTTACGCGTGCACGCTTCGCAGCACCGACGTAGCAAAACTATTTTTTCTAATTCAGCTGATTTGACCGGTACGTGCATTTATTAAGGAAAAGTTCAGCTCAGACACATCTTTGATATAATTTTCAGTAAACAAATAATTGTTTTTAAGTGTTAATCTTGTTAAAGTCCTTCCATGCACGCTCCTTCGGCCATTTCGCAGACAATACATTTTCGGCAAAACACCGGCCCACATTTCTGGGTTGTCAGCGATGATGCATAATAGATGCGACGTGTACGGAGGTGCGACACGTTTATGGATTTTTCCACTTTATTGGACATAATTGGACTAATGCGACATATAGGGCAGAGCGACTTAAAGGGCGGAAAGTACAGTATGTAAATAATTTGATTTGAGAATAAAATAAAGTTAGGAAAGAATGAGTATTATTTTAATCTTTGTTTTCTGTTTTGCACACGGTTTTAAACCTGGAAAACAGTCAAAACCAATTCAAGACTTTTAACACAGAGAGCTGAGCATAAATAATAAACCTCTTGAAAAGGGGAAGAAACAAGCGGCTCATAAACAAACTATCAGCTGAAACGTTTCTTTTTCAGTGTCTGCAGGTGAAGAGATGGACTGATTGTGAAGGGATGAAAAGAGAAGTTCTTACGTGTTGGTGCACTCCAGAGTCTCCACTTTCCTGCGCAGCTCGTTGTTCTCGTTGGAGCAGGTCTCCACCCTGTGATCAGAGAGCGACACTGCAGGGTCAGAGCTGATCGTCTTCAGCTGCTTTTACACCACGAACACGTTATTTTCATATTTTATCAACATCAGTTTAGCTGACATTTACTTACAGCAGTAACATTAACATCAAAAACACCCTACAGGAAATTAGTAAATGAATCTCTCTTTGTTATGTTGATAATAAGGCGTTTAAAACTTTATTTAAAATGTTCGTTTTGACATTTTACTTCACATCAAGAAAAAACACATAAAAGAAAAGAGTGGGGTTACTTTTTCTCCAGAGCGTCCATGTACTCCTTCTTCTTCCTGCGACTCTCTTGAGCTGAAATCTGAAAGAAAAAAAAAAGAAGAAATTTAGAAAAACTTAAATGATAATTCCCAAATGATGCAAATATTTCCTTCCTTAAGCCATCGGGATACGATTGTTTGTTATTTGTTATTATTTGTTATTATGTGATACGCTATTAATGCTTGAGTATTTTTCATTCAACCTTTATTTATACAGGTTTGTCCCATTGAGCCTCGACTCATTTGCAAGAGACCTGAAATGCATTGACAGTAAATAGTTTTGAAATTTTGGTTTTATTACAAATACCGGTACAGTAATTAATCAGTCATACTTGCTCAAATGAAAGGTTGGTTTGAAGTGGGAAACATAATTTAGAGCAACAGGATTGTTCTTCCTTTAGTAAAAACAGAATCTCTTGATTATTTTCTAATTTAAAACACACCTGGGCAAAACAGAATCTCTTGATTATTTTCTAATTTAAAACACACCTGGGCAAACAGAAGTACATGTACAGTAGTCCCTCGCTACTTTGTGGTTTGACTTTCACGGACTCGCTCTTTCGTGGTTTTTCAAAGTAAGATTGAACACAAGAAGAAAACAAATAGAAAAAAAAAATTGTACAAGACACGATTGTTAACTTTAATATTACTCACGGGATTGGGACAGTATGGATACTGTATTGTAAAAAGTTTTAAAAAATGAAATACTTCAGACAGGCGTAACAATTTTGTGGTTTTCTCTCACTGCATCGCTGCTCAAAAGGACTACATTTCCCAGAAGCCCTGTAGCTTTCTTCTAAAAATACTTGTAGGAAAGT
The DNA here is from genome assembly GCA_038048925.1 of Garcialebias charrua. Lineage (NCBI taxonomy): Eukaryota > Metazoa > Chordata > Actinopteri > Cyprinodontiformes > Rivulidae > Garcialebias > Garcialebias charrua. The sequence continues at coordinate 76,343 of JBBPBX010002762.1, read as the reverse complement.
TTTGATCTGACTGGAAAAAGTTCGGTCCTTATTCATACAGTGACTGACGCCCAGCGGGTGCAGAGAGCTGCACGGAACACACTGGGAACAGAACCAGAGCAGAACCAGAACTCCAGACCCATCGGCGAATCCGAGAGCTGGTACCAGTCCACAAGGACTTCTATGCAGGGATGCACTCCGCCGAATGTCTGGCTACTCTCTGGAGCACACTGGGACATTTTTAATCTCTTTATCAGACCACAATCAGACCACCGGTCACCTGAAGGTCTGCCCCCCACCAAAACGCGCTTCAGCGCTCAAAGGCTGCACAGAACCGGATCAGAACCGATAGTTCTGGCAGCTGGTGAGTAAAACTTTGAAACTACGGTACATATATGTATGTTGTTAAAATGACGTAGGTTTAAGAGCTTAGAACATTGCAAGAGTGTGGGAAGAATTTGTAGAGACTTAAAATATATATTTATAAATACTACAATAACGTCACTACTGTACTTGGTGGACTTTCACTTGTTGCAGGGGGGTCCAGAACGTAACCTCTGCAACAAATGACAGACTACTGTATTAGGAGCCAAGAGGAGGTGGTGCACGTTCCCACCTTGTTCTTGATC
>JBBPBX010002762.1:59326-75582 GCA_038048925.1 Garcialebias charrua | reverse complement strand
CTCAGCGGTCGCTTTGCTAACACGCTACGTGTATGTGCAGAACACGCAGCACTTACGTGAGCAGCGGTGAGCAGAGGGGAGTTGGACAGGGAGGAAGCGGCGCGAGGCGACACTTTGGCGCTGTTCTGTGATGGAGGGGGGCTGGTGGGGGAGGTGGGGCAGGACAGAGCGGGCGTGGCGTGGACAGGGCTCTGGCTTCCTTCCGAGTCGCTGCCGTGGGAACTGGGCGGAGTGGGAGGCATCTGCAGGGACTCCAGACCTGAAACACACGAAGGTTAGCTTAGATGATTAAACTAAATTTAAAGGCTGGAACTCATTACAAATAGTCTGAGGATTATATTTAATCTAACTTGGATAAGGAAGAAAGGATTTAGGCTGCTAACGAGAATGCTGAGTCAGCACTGTTTTACTGTTTTCCTGGCTTTGACAACTTCGTACAGCGACTCTGCAAACTTGGTGCCATTTCACACACGCATTTATCAAAACATGCAGCTACTGAGACTCTTTACACTTTTAAAAATATTTAAACTTGAGAAAAAATATCGTCTTCATATATCCTGCATTGTTGTTGTTTTTTTTCATTCAACCTTTATTTAGACAGGTTAATCCCATTGTTTGTCCCATCCTTTGCTTATGTTACTATTAGCTTTAAGCTACAATTCTGCTGCTTTGAATGTTTAAGTTAGCCGTTTTGTTCATTTAAATTTTAGCTTGCTCATTTTTGGCTTTTAGATAGCAATTCACTTTATTTAGCTTTAGGCTAATGTTAGCTGGCCTTTTGCCACATTTGGCTTTTAGTGGCATTTTAATTCTTTTGACTTTTAGAAACTTTCAGCTTCTTCAGCACTCAATCACACAGCATTTTTGCAATAATCCTATTTCTGTTCTTTTGAGTAAAGTTTGGTGTTTTCCGTTCCAACATTTTAAAGGCGTTGTTACAGAGAGTGGCCAGCAGGGGGAGCTGCAGTAAAGCATTAAAGTATAAATTCAGACCTTTTGGTGAAAGATTGAGGAACTGGTCCACTTCATGAGGCTCAAGTTTAATCTCAGGGAGTAAATGCTCCTCTTTGATCTGGAAATGCAGATGTTACCGAGTTACAAACTTTACAAACAAACAATAGAGCACGTTGTGTGTCTGCTCTCCAACCTTCATGCCTTTGCCCTGGTTGTTGCCGCTGACTGCTGTCTGAGCTGCAGGGGCCAAAGCGGGGCTTTTGGGTGCTTGGGGCCCCTCGCAGGAGGACACGGAGAGGGAGACTGCAGGGAGCAGGGAGGAAGCTTCACACAGAAGGCTCTCGATGGCCTCCTCCTGCTCCATGGCCCACTCCGACGACTCCACGTCCGACTCTGCTGCAGAACAGAAAACATCGACTCGTAAAAAAAGACTCGCCTCAGGCTGCACCAGAACAAATGCACAGTTATTAAATGTGCTTTTTTAAATCACACTGGATTTAGAGACGGGAGTTATTTATATAAATTTTAAATGCCACAGTTTTAATTAAAGAATAATAATTTAAAAAAAACAGGATCATATGAATTATTTCAGAATATTCTACATTAAAGATAAACCTCTGTGTTTTTAAGTGACCTAATGAAAGAAACTTGACCTTAAAGAGTTTGACACCTAAAGTTCAACGACGAGTGAATTCGTAACGGGACGACCGGGGCTTCACCTGCTTCGCTGCCGTGCTCTCCGGTCAGGTGCGAGAGCGGCGACTGAGGCCGACTGTCGCCGCACAGCGAGTAGCTGTGCTCGGCGGTGATGTGCGGGGAGAGAGGGGACGACGAGGACAGGTCGCTGCCGTCCTCGCCCTCCATGGACTCCGCTCCGTACTTCTCCCCGGACAGGAAGGGGTCGCTGAGCAGCTGGCCCAGCAAAGCATCGTGGGAGAGGTCGTCCAGCAGCTCAGAGAAGTGCTGCAGGGAGGAGAAAAGATAAAAACTGTTAAAGAACCGGAGGCAGCACCTGTAATTAAAGATTATTAAACTCTTTGTTGTCTGTGACTCTCAGTGTGGCGACAGATTCACAGAACACACACAGACATCATGTCATCATCTGCAGGTGTTATGGCTGACTCTGCAGAGCCGGGTTGATAAAAAACCCACACGTCTCCAAACATCAACCCTGACTTTCTTTGAAAGTGCATCAAACATGTTGTTGGTGTCCAGGGCCGGCCCAAGCCTCCATAGGGCCCCAAGCGAAATTTGGTTTGGGGCCCTCTATTTCTGCTAATAATGTGGATTACTGCAACCAACAGTCAGATGATCAGATCATTTACCCACCTGACATAAACTCATTTAAACTCTGACAGCCCTGTTTACATTATCCTATACAGTATGTATTAATCATATGTTTTTAAAAGTAACAAAAGAAAGAAAAAACACCACCAGTATGCAATGTATTTTACAGCAAAAGTGTCATCTGGTTTATTATCTTTGGTTCCAAACAATGGTACCAGTAATGCTCAAAATAATTTGTAGTGCAAGATCAACAACAAACAGATAAAATAACTTAGATACATAAAAATAAATAAAATTGTGCAAAAACAGACAAAATAAAATAAAAAAATATCAAGAAAATACTTAAATAATGTAAATGAACTATTACTTGAAACCACGTCAAAATTATTATAACATGTATTTAAAGTTGAATACTGTAATTAGTTTTTAAAACTAAGTAAATGTATGCAACAATGTGCAAAAATTGAACTTAAAATTTTAGAATAATATAGAAATCATTACTAAAAAAAATTTCAATTCCACTTAGGGGGACCCCCTAGTGGCCCCGGGGCCCTAAGCAGCTGCTTAGTTTGCTTATGCCTTGGGCCGGGCCTGTTAGTGTCACTTCAGGTGCAGCAGACTTGGATCATTTAATCTTAAATCTCGCTAATAGTTGTTTTATTTCAAAGCTAACAGTTAAAACATTCTTTTTTTTCTTTTTTTTTTTTACGCAAAAATAGTTTATTGAGCACTATGAGATTAGTCTTCGTGCACAGAAAAGTTCCAACTTGATGTTGAAACTGAAAGAGGTTTCGAAGTTAAAAGTAGCAAAAAGATAGCTAAAAGCTAACATTAGCGTAGAAAGCCAAATAGTTGTTTAAAAGATGCAGCAAAGTTCAGTCAGGTCATCTGGACGGTTTCTTTTTATTTTAATCTTGTTGAGACGTTTCATCCTTCATCCAGAGGACTTCATCAGTCCGAGAAACCACAACAAAGCCCACAAGCAGCACACTCACATAGTGGACTAGAGCTGGGCCATATATCGATATTTTTAAAATACAGATATAAATTTTTATGTGATATAAGTTGAGACTATGAGTGTTCAGCATGAGGGAAGAGGCTGCCTTTTGCCTTTTAGCTAGCTCAGCTCGGCTAGTTTAGCATTACGTCAGTGCCGACTGGTGGTGGTGGGGGGGTTCGGTTCTGTTGACAGGGTGTCCCGCTTGTATAATGGTGGGGGGAAACTGTATGTAAATAAATGTCTAAAATATAAACTATTCAATACAGGTAGTCCTCGACTTACGACGTAGATCCGTTCCTACGCTGCGTCGTAACCCGAATTTCGACCCAAGTCGGAACATACGTAAATGCTTTACCTCATACGTACAGTACTGTACTGTATTTTATCAAACACTTAGCCTATCCTAACACAGTACCCTACATAATTATCAAAACACACATACATTTGGGAGCCATGATGAAGGGGGAAAAAAAGAGTTAATTTCCTACTGGGATGCTGTGGTGAAGCCGGCCGTCCCTCCTCCGTATTCTCTATTGCGTTTACGACGTAAAACCGCCGCTCGGTCCATCTGCCGTATTCCGTTCCATTTACGACGTAAAACAGGGTTCACAGCACAGTTTTGTTTTGTTTTTTGAATGTCCAGAGGACCAGACCTAGCTTTTTTAGAGAGTACAGGGCCGAATTCCACCGCAGCTACGTTTAAAACGTAAAACCGGAAACTGCGTAACTCGGCTTTTCAAAATAAATTTTCAAAATACAGTATATTTTATTTTTTAAATGGGAGATGCGTCGTAACCGCGAAGCGTCGTAACTCGAGACCGTCGTAACCCGAGGACTACCTGTATATGTAAATAGTTTAGTTTTTAGACGTTTATTTTGTACTGTTACAGCTGTTAATAAATGTGTTTGTGTGACAACTGACAAAGCTTTAACTCAAAAATACATTTGTTATTCATGGAAAGAAAAAAATATCGAGATATATAACGTACATCGCGATTTATCTTAAAAAATATCAAGATATTAATTTTGGTCCATATCGCCCAGCTCCATAGTGGACCAACAAGCTTGCTGGATTACTGAGCATGAGCTTTGATGTTTTGAACCACTTTGGCTATGGCTGCCTCACAGGAGTTGATGGGGGAGAGGGCGGGCCCCAGAAACCATCTTATCTCCAACAAACTGGTTGACCCACTATGCTTTGCTACTTGTGGGACTCAGTTTGTTGTGGCTCCTCGGACTGATGAAGTCCTCTGGATGAAAGACGAAACGTAAAAATTAAAAAAAGTCCCATCTCCTGAATGAGCTGAACGTTTTGAAATAAGAATATCAAACAGCCCAACGTGTGCTGGAGTAGATCGCAACAAACATAGAAACATAATAAAAGGAAAATGATTGTATGAAGCAGAATCAAAATTCATACTTTTGATGCTGCAAATGGAGAAAAAACAAAGAGTCAAATGTGATGTTTATTCAGTTCTTGTAAAAAATGGTTATTTTTGTTTGCGTATTTCCATCTGTCATTTCATAAATCTATTCTGAGCTGCTGAAGGTTTTATGGAGCCGTAAAGCTGTAAAACGATCATCGACTGATGGAGAAAACACAGAAGCATCGGAGAAGTCCTCTGAAAGGTTCTTGGTGCATTCTGACGTGGACGAGCAGAATTTATATATTTGGTTTTGTTCCAGACTCACAAAGAGGTGAAGCTTTCTCCATCCCATTAAGACGACTGAACTCTGCACGTCTTTACATCTGTAAACACCAACAACACACCACAAAGACTAATATTTACACACCGATCCCCCTAGTTCTGATTCTCAGACCAGAACTGCACTCTTCACTTTACCTCCTCCTACTTTCTGTCTGTTAGCAAAATATCTCAAGAACTTCTGGACATATTTTAATGAAACTCTCAGAAAGTACTCAGTTGAGGTACATTTTCAACTTTAAAACTTTTGGAGTCAACCTGGTTAAAGATGGCTGCTGCAGCTACTTAACATTAGCAAACACAAAAATGGCTGTAACTCAACTTTACAGACATTGAGCTAAGCTTCTGCGCTGTAGTAGCTGAGAATCACCCCCAACAAGGACTGGGAGTCCTATTTGATTTGCAGAGTTCTATTAACAACAGCTCGGTTTACTGGTCAATACAGATGTTTTATGGTTAAAAAAAAAACACTTTTAAATTAAAAAAAACACTTATTGAACCAGTTTGTTCAACAGGACACGATTTCAATTTATTTACAGCAACAACAACAAAAAACAAGATGGGAGAGGTTCAAAACCGCACCGAACTCTAAATCCTTCTCTCCCTGTCATTTCTGCTTGCGGTGAATCGGGTGGAGTTCCTCACAGAACGTTCTTTGTGCCCCCGTCAGAGAGGTGCTGTTTGGGTCCGGCTGTAACTCGACGCCGGCCAGCTGGGACACAGAACCAGTCAGGGCTGAGGCCCACATGGAGAAACGAGGAAGAGGAGTGAAGGAGCAGCGCAGGCCATAACAAAGAGTCTATTCTCAGATTATAATCTTATAGTTGAAGCCTGCGATGCAGACAGATTATCAGTCATCTGTAAAATCTCGTTCAGGTTCTGAGCGGTGCTTTAAATACGTCTGATCTTAATTAAACCAAAGATGAAGAGTCTGAACTGGATCAGACAAAAATAAATAAAAGTCTGATGAAGGAACAAGAAAAGGACGAACCACAATTCATCCTGAGGGAATACAGTCTGAATTCATGTGAATCCATCCAAAATGTGTTAAATTGTTTTCATTTGAACTAAATTTGGTGTTTATTTGATTATCAAAATCAGTGAAGTTTAATTAAGATTTTACTTGTGTCTTTTGCTTGTCTGTTAGCAAAATATCTCATGAACCCCTGCAGGGATTTTAATGAAACTCTCAAAGTGATCACTGAATGTACATTTAAAACTGAATAATGTTTGGAGCTAATCCAATTTAAGTGGGCTGCCACAGCTAATCCACATTAAGAAACAGAGACATGACTATAGTCAAAGGTAACTAGAACCACCTTCTTCCACCTGCGTAATATCACTAAAATTAAAAACATATAATCTACAAATGATGCAGAAAAACTGGTTCATGCATTTGTCACGTCTAGACTGGACTACTGCAATGGTTTGTTATCTGGGTGTCCAAATACTGTACTTCTTTAAAACGTCTTCAGTTGATACAAAGTGCTGCTGCCAGAGTCTTAACTGGAGTTACTGGGAGAGATCGTATCTCTCCAGTTTTAGTTTCTCTCAACTGGCTCCCTGTCAAATCCAGAATTGAATTAAAAATCTTACTTCTAACCTACAAAGCTCTCAACAACCTAGCTCCATCTTACATTACATATATTATGGTTCCATATTTTCCTAACAGCGCACTTTACTCTCAAACTGCAGGTTTACATGTGGTTCCTAGAGTTTCCAAGAGCAGAATGGGAGGAAGATCTTTCAGTTATCAGGCTCCTCTCTTGTGGAACCAACTTCCAGTTTCTGTCCATGAGGCTGACACATTGTCCAGTTTTAAGACTGGGATTAAGACTTTACTTTATGATAAATCCTATAGTTAGGGTTGGCTTGTTATGCTGCTATAGGTTTAGACTACTGGAGGACAAATTGACCTCAGTTCCTTAAATGAATGGTTAAAATTGAATAGTTTTCATTTGATACTATTTCTCTCTTAATGTGCGATTCTTGACCTGCCATTGTGTATCTGTTCCTCTCAAATGCAGCCAGTTGCAGCAGATGGCCGCTTGTCCTGAGCCTGGTTCTGCTAAAGGTTTCTTCCTTATGAGGGTGTTTTCCCTTTCCACTGTCGCCTTCATGCTTGCTCAAGATGAGAGTTCTGTGATGGAGTTAAACTCAAAGCAGTCTGCTCCTCAGATAAATAATGATAAATTATTATTTTTATATATGAATGTTTCTGTTCAATGCCCTGAGATAACTTCTGTTGTGACTTGGTGCTATATAAATAAATTGAATTGAATTATAATGTACATATATTAAGCAAAAATTTAGTCTAGAAGTAGCTGAGTGTTATGTTTAACCAAAATGGACATAACTCAATGTATAATCAGTTTAGATTAAACTGTGCTATGAAATTTGGTGGGTGATATGCATTTCTTCAAGTCATGCTAGGCCTTTGATTTAAGTTTGATATTGACACTGCTGCTTGCTGTGGTAGCTCAGTGATCACTGCTGTGGTCTCGTAATCCTGAGCCTGCAGGCTTGAGCCCAGGTTGAGTCATGAATGAGGAGGTGACGGGTTTAATGTTCCTGCTGCTCAGTAAATTCTCAGTAAAATAGGTTTGTTTGAACCCTCAGCGAGCGCAGCTTTAAGCTACAAACAGGAAAGTCTGATGATGCAACACTTTCCTCCCTTTAAAGTCAAACCAGATGTGTGGGGACGAAGGGAACGCACTAATGGCTGCCTAACGGATCTGAAGTTGCACACGGCTGGCTCTGTAAGTGTGAGTTGTGTGTGCTGTACCTTGCCCTGAACTCTGCTGTGTGTACTCTTCAGATGTCAGGACACTCGCTAATAAAACAAACATCCTAAAACGTCCGTATCAGGACAAACACGAATGACTCATTATTAGTTTGATTGGGATACAGATCTTTGGCTTTTTAAAAGTCACAACTTCTCAACACGTGCTCAACTATCAGCAGATAGAACAGAGAGAAAGGCTGGACTTTAACCTGACGGTGAGACGATGTGCTCCATAAGAACTCTCATCTGCTAAACAAGTTATCAATATTGGAAAATGGTCTTACTAACTTTGATTTTAGGGAAGTTGAAGAAAATGGTCACGTTTTCTTTACACCAGTCTACCAACAAGCATCAGATTCTAATAAAACCTGTTCCGTTTCTCATCATTCTGTAATGATTGTGAAATTAAAACCTTAAATATTAGGAAAAAATGCTTAATTGCTGTGATTTAAAGCTGCTTGCAAGCATGACAATCCTGTGGCTAAGACTTAAAGTACCCACCGGAATGCTAACAATGTGTACAAGCGTTTTTAGCACTTCGATGAGCTACATTGTAGCACCAGTCTAAAGCCATCCTTTATTTTTCCTGTTTTGTTTCCAAGAAGCCAGCCTTACATGTCATGTTATTAAATGGTGTTAACCAAAAGCTCTCTCTGCTTTCTGACGGTCTTAAAAAAGATTTTACAGAGAACGTTTTGATCTTGTCACCTAAAGTTTTGGCGTAATTCCTATAGGGGTCTAGCCTGGTTGATACCAGACCCATGTCCTTCACTTCGCTTTGGACTAGGGTCTGGCATCTCTGCCATAGACAACGATTTCTCCTGGAGATTTTTGAATGGACCAATCAGAGAACAGGAGGCAGAGTTTTGTTAGTTTAGCCTGACGAGGTCCAGGCTATCAGATAAATTGCTCAGAAACCACTCGGTGGATATTTTTTCTGCCACCAGTGTGTAATTATATGTCTTTAATTTACTGACTGTTGGCCTAGATGAAACATTTGAGATAAAATTCGATTTTTTATCATTTATTTTCGTAGCGCACCCGAGGCTGTTTGGAAAATATCAAACCGAAACTATTTAATATCCAGCAGATTTGACCATTTCGTGAATTGATTTAGGAACTGTTAAGCTCAGGAACACTTCTGATATAACGTCAGCTATGAACTATATTTTTTCTCAGCAGAGAAATAATAGTTTTTTACCTTGTTTTGATGAAAATTCGTTCGTGGCGGCAGCCATTTTGAATGACGACGTCAGTCGACATCGTTCAAAACTCCGCCTTCTGCTCTCTGATTGCTCAGGAACACTTCTGATATAACGTCAGCTATGAAATCTATTTTTTCTCAGCAGAGAAATAATAGTTTTTTACCTTGTTTTATTGAAAATTCCTTCGTGGCGGCAGCCATTTTGAATGACGACGTCAGTCGACGTCGTTCAAAACTCCGCCTTCTGTTCTCTGATTGGTCCGGTCAAAACCTACCGGAGACATCCTTGTGGATGGGAGAAATGCCAGACCCAGNTCTAGCCTGGTTGATACCAGACCCATGTCCTTCACTTCGCTTTGGACTAGGGTCTGGCATCTCTGCCATAGACAACGATTTCTCCTGGAGATTTTTGAATGGACCAATCAGAGAACAGGAGGCAGAGTTTTGTTAGTTTAGCCTGACGAGGTCCAGGCTATCAGATAAATTGCTCAGAAACCACTCGGTGGATATTTTTTCTGCCACCAGTGTGTAATTATATGTCTTTAATTTACTGACTGTTGGCCTAGATGAAACATTTGAGATAAAATTCGATTTTTTATCATTTATTTTCGTAGCGCACCCGAGGCTGTTTGGAAAATATCAAACCGAAACTATTTAATATCCAGCAGATTTGACCATTTCGTGAATTGATTTAGGAACTGTTAAGCTCAGGAACACTTCTGATATAACGTCAGCTATGAACTATATTTTTTCTCAGCAGAGAAATAATAGTTTTTTACCTTGTTTTGATGAAAATTCGTTCGTGGCGGCAGCCATTTTGAATGACGACGTCAGTCGACATCGTTCAAAACTCCGCCTTCTGCTCTCTGATTGCTCAGGAACACTTCTGATATAACGTCAGCTATGAAATCTATTTTTTCTCAGCAGAGAAATAATAGTTTTTTACCTTGTTTTATTGAAAATTCCTTCGTGGCGGCAGCCATTTTGAATGACGACGTCAGTCGACGTCGTTCAAAACTCCGCCTTCTGTTCTCTGATTGGTCCGGTCAAAACCTACCGGAGACATCCTTGTGGATGGGAGAAATGCCAGACCCAGCAGTGAAGGGAAATGAGAATTGAGCGGAGCTGTGCAGGAATGGCGAGGGCCAGGCTAATAGGGGTCATTTTAATGTGATCATCCTAATTTTTGCATTCATTTTGGTCAGCAAAGCATTTACCTCGTCAGTTTTAACTCCACTCCATCAGGTGGCGATAATGTGCTGGTTTGTCCCACCAAGTTAAAAAATATGGATTGAATCAAAACCTCGGGCTCTCGTTTAGGAGAGCTGCCATGTTGTTATTATTTTTGTATTCAGAGTCGGAGCACTGGCAATGAGGAGCTTTAAGTCCCGCCTACTCTCCTGCACACAATCATATTGTCACATGACCTTTCTTTTAAGCATGAAATAGCAAATTACAGCTAAATGTGTTAGAAGAGTTAAAGTTTGAACATACAGCGGCACGAATGAACACGTTAAAATTATATATATATATATTTTTTTATGAAGGACGGTGTCTCAGTTCATGCGGAGTGGACTAGCTGATTTCAACTTCCAAGTTCCTGTTGAATGTCTGGTTTTCTTTAACAGTGGATGATTTGTCCTCTGTCTAGATGAAAACACTCAGTTTTCTTGTCCTTGCAGAGTAATAAATTGCACAAATGTTGAACATGGTAAATGTGAGTTAAAGCTGCACTATGTAACTTTGTAATGCAGTCTGTAACTTTTCTAACAATATATTTTTAACATATTTCTTCACTCTGTCACTATCTACTGACAGACTGATGTTAGACAAAGTAATCTCTGAAAAAAACTATAGTCCCCTTGCTTCTCTATCAGCATTTATAAAAACACTAAAAACACAGAGTGACCCGCCGTTAACCAGCCAATAAAAACAGAGTTTGTAACCAGCCAATAAAAACAGAGCTTGAATTTGAATTTCAGCAGAGCAAGGGGGGCAGAGCCTGAGGGGGAGGGATCAGAATGTTTTGCCTGTTGAAAATATTTCGAAGTCCTGAGCACAACAGAAAGTTACATAGTGCACCTTTAACACAGAACAGATAATTATGCAAAGAAAATGTTTTCTATTGTAGAGTCGTTCATTACTCATAGCCTGCTGCAAAAAGACAATACTGTACTGTATGTTCACTTTTCTTTACTCGAAAACAACCAAAAAAAGTGTCAAAATATTTTTGCTCCATCAGAATGATTCCCAAAACGCCATTAGTCAAGCTAAATGTTGCAATCTCACTAAACCAGAGAAGTTTCCAGTAAACAAGAAACAACGCACATAAATTGGTGAGGACGAGCAGCTGTATACTGTAATCTGTAGAAATTTATTGTTTTAAACCAATTGCACTTCAGTTTCCATAACCACAACTTCATCCTCGGATCTTATGTCAAGTTCGTCTCACAACTAGATTAGAACTGTGAGAAGAAGGTTTAGTGGACGCTACAGCTCCCCCTACAGGACAGCAGAGGACATGCACATCCAAATTTCATGAATGAATAAATGAAAATAATGTATAAATAATACACCTACAGTATTTGTTGAGTTGCTAAAATGAATTAAGAATGAATTAAGTAAATATGTCATTTTGAAACCAGTAGTTTTTCGATAAGCACTTTAGTCGTTTTGTAAACCTGAAAAAGTTTCTGTATTTTTGTAAATAAATTTGTCTATTAATGTACAGAATGTTTTTATTTTCAAAATTATGCACTTTACAACGTGAACTGCATGTATGTTGTAAGTGTACGACTTCTTTTAGGCAAATGTATACACGCCTCAGCGCCAGTTAGGTGACGTGGGTATCCATAGCGATATCTGCAAATACCTACATGTAATCAACCAAAAACAACTAAAACTGTCAAAGCTGTTAATTTAACCCAAACAACTGCAACCACCTAATGTCTGCCAGCCAGCAGCTGACTGAAGCCATTCATGTGATAACAGTGAAAGTAAACAGGACTAAAAGTCTCTTATCACTTGTAACAGCCCTGGTCTCAGGGTTGGGATGGACTGTCTCAGCTGTGGCAGTGATATGATGAGTGTTGCAAAAACAAGACAAATCATAGACTTTGGATTGCGTCTGCAATCTGGGTCTTATCTCCAAGAGCTGGGAGAGTAAGGGGTGAGTCCAACATGCCCATATCATGTCAGAGTACAAACAAGATACGGCTTTTTGTGTGCAACATAAAATTAGAAATAACTTTATACACCAGCACACACCCCACAGCCAAATGATCCGAGTCAAACTAACCTCGCTGTACAAAAACCTCCTGATTCCCAGGGAGATTCGAGCCAGTTCTCACACGGATATCAGACACTCCCTGACCCCGATTCTTGACATCGATGCCGGACGGACTTTCCAAACCCAAGAAGTAATGAAGACATACAATAACAGTACCAGGAAAAGGCCAGATCACAATGGAGGACGAAAGACTAGAATAAAACTTCTACAAAAAAGAAAATAAATCCTGAACTAGTTGGAGCAGCAATAAATTTTCTGTCAGTTTTCAACTTTATATTTATTATATTATTATTATTATTGAAGTTGGATTACTGAGTGGCTCATCTTTCTGCATTTTGAAAATGGCAACAGTACAGTTGGGTATTAATATAATAACACACAGCCGTATCATCTGCAAACTTTACAATGTGACAGCCTGGATGGGCAGGTGCACAGTTATACGTGAGCAGAGTGAACAGGAGAGGGCCAAGCACACAGCCCTGAGGGGCGCCAGTGGTTACAGTGGAGGAGAAGTACCGGTAGTTGTGGAACCTCACTGATTGTGGTCTGTCTGTTAAAAAGTCTAGGACCCAGTTGCAAATGGAGGGGCTTAGTCCTGGTGTGAAGAGTTTGTCCATCAGTGTCTGGGGGATCATGGTATTGAAGGCAGATGTAAAGTCCACAAAGGATATGTGTGAAACCAAACATTTGTTAATATAAATATGTTTAAAAGCCATTAACTTTATTAAAAATGCAAGGTCCTGTGTTTATTTGTCTGTTAGCAAAATATTCAACTTATTAACGTTTGAATTTAACACTACTTTAGATGGCCGCCAATGCTGAGGCAAAAACATAAATGGCTTTAATTCTGTCACTTTTACAGATACTGAAGATGTTGCTGTGGTAGTGGCTGGGAGTCATTCCTAACACATAATCTGAGCACTAACATACAAAAGAAAGTGAAATTTGGCACGCATGGCAAAACAATTTTATTTTTAATTTATGATGAAGAATGAAACACTAAATATTGACTAATTTAGCTGTCACGGAAATGAAGATGTACTGTATGGGGCCAAGATGGTGTAGTGGCAGAGAATCGGACTTGTTATCCGAAGGACCCAAGTTCGAACCCCGGCCACGGCACACCTTGGGGTGTCTGTAACCGTGTTTCCATCCATTTTTATTTGCGAAATTTGAGCTACCTCGCAAATATGTAAATACAAATTAATGCAGATCAGAAGTGTTTCCATCTGCTGGCTTGTAGCGCATCTACCAAGCCACGCACAGCGTCATTACGTCAGACGTCAGCGTCATTACGTCAGACGTCAGCACTGCGCATGTCTACAGTAAACAGGAAGTAGCGGTTGAAAACAGAACCCGGCCACACATCTCGTCAAAATCGAGAGAATATTTCAGGTACGTGTTGCTATCGGGCGAGTTGTATTTATTCTGTCATGCCAACTAGTTTTAGCGATGTTACATGTTGTCCGGAGCGGAAACAGCTGAACGTCACGTGACGTGAATGTTCGCTACGTCAGAAATGAGTCGGAAAATGTGTTTCCATCTGTCGTTTAGCGCATCTCAAATCCCAAAAACCACCTCAAGCGAGCGTATAAACTTTTTAGCGTAATTCAGGAAGTAACCTCGCAATTTGCCGTTTCCATTAAGCTTTTCTGCTGCGCTATTTCAAATTGCGCAGCTAGAAACCTTGATGGAAACACGGCTTGTGAGTGCACGTCTATTTCCCCAGCTCCCCGAGCGCGACAACGCTGCTCACTGCACCACCTGGTGGTGATTGGGTTAAATGCATAAGACCAATTTCGTCTGTCAAGTATGGGAACATACACAGATGACAAATGTGACAAATTATTATTATTATTATTATTATTATACTTTTGCTGGGTTGTTTTGCTAAAAACAAAACGTTGTGTTGAACTCTAATAAGTAGGGAGCAATTATATAAACTATCAAATTATAAAATATCAAGAAAATGAAAAACTCATTTACTTGGGGGCTTAATTTCTTCTCTAAACTGAATCTAAATGCAGAAAACCCAAATTATTTAGTAAGAAGAGCATCTGTAGAGACAGAATCTACCACTAAAATGAGAGTCAACATCATATGAAAAGGGCAAAACAAATAAATGCTTGACTCTTAACCCTACAGAGGTAAACCGTGACCAGTAATAAACAACAAGATGTGAAGGAGTGTGTCCAACAGAGCAGCGTTTACTCTTCACCCACATTTACCTGAACACACAAACAGTTTGAAGCCAGCTAAAATCCCAACAGATCCATTACAAACCAGTTTCCAGAGCACCATCCTGGCTCTACGGTGTCATTAAAATAGCCTTAGTGTAAGTATCTGTGTTAAACCGTCACAGGAAGTCAAAACAGGAAGAGCTGAATCCACAGGATGGAAAAGGTTAAGTCAGAGTTCAAAAATATGACTCAGCTGTTATCTGCTCGGCTGATATGCAAAATGCATGTTCAACGGAGGAAACAGGCCCACAAGACGACAAAAAGATTCTGCCTCAATGTTCCACTTTGAGGCGGTCTCCAGGAGCCTACCAGAAATTCAACATCCACATACACAAAGATTTCAGTCATACTGACCAATCACTGAGCACAACCCCACCAACCAACTCCTCCAGAGATACAGGCTACGGTACCAAGCTGCATCCAGCTGCTTTTCCTTTAGCATACTTTAACACAATCTAATCTCCAACAAAATCTAATCTCCAACAAGATGATAAAACAAGTGCATGATATATCTGAACTGTTTGTGCAAAAGATTGTCTTTACTTTTCAAACGTAATGAAAATGACTCTTTCCCCATCACTTTAATAACTTTTTTTTTTTTTTTACTGTAAGTAGTTCTTGCAGGCTTAAAATAAAGTGCATGCAACACTTTAGCCGTTTACGCATTGGCCAGCCCTCAATGCCCCGGGGCTCCCCTGGGTGGCTCTGGGCCACCCGCGTTCATTACGCATTTGCCGCAGAGCCGCCTTGAAGTGGGTGGGCAGTTCTCTGGAAGTGGGTGGGGTGCTCTCTTCACGTGGGTGGAGTGTTCGTGTTTTAAGAGAGGAGACTCGGCAAAAAAAAAATTGTTAGCTGGATATATATATATTAGTGTTTCTGCGTTTAATTTTTGTTAATAACTGATCACAAATCAGCTTATGTTACAACGTAAATAACACGAAGCGCACACCCATTTCCGCCTTTCAGCGCGACCTGAATGTCATTAAACAATAACTAATATTGTCTAACTGTTGCGCGCAGCCAGGGTTTTAAAATATAACTAATAATCTCTAAGCTGGTGTAGATTCTCAGTCGTCCAGGACATGATAAAATCAAAAAAGGCGTTCAATACAGAACAACTGGACTTTATTTGTAACAAACAAGACGTTTCGCTCATCATCCGATAAGCTTTCTCAATTGGAGACTGTGAGAGGGAGAGAGAAGTTATAAGCAAAGCTGGGCCACTGGTGCACACCAAACTAGGTAAATTGGAAGCTAACACACATAACACGTGGCTGTGACCCATTCAAAGTTCTGTGTGTGAAAGCAGAGCTTACAGAAAACACACACACACCCTACTGTATGTAAATTGACAAAAACCACACTTCACACATTGATAACAGGGACCTGTCAAAGTCTTTGTTGGTCTAATTCACAAACAAAGCTCCTCTGTTCTCATCAGATGTGAGACGCCTGGGGACCAAATCCAGGGCTGCACGATAAGTTTTAGAAAGTTGAAATCTTAGACCTCCTCCTCTGTTTAACGATGGTTTCTCTCTTTTTACATAAATCGCCTCCTTCACACCATTGAGAAAGCTTATCGGATGATGAGCGAAACGTCTTGTTTGTTACAAATAAAGTCCAGTTGTTCTGTATTGAACGCCTTTTTAATAATCTCTAACTTCTACGTGCAGCTAAAATGTTAAGAGGAGTGATTTCTATATGGGTAAGGTGAACACCTGAAAATCCAGTCCGCTGGTATAGCTCAAAGAGTTAATGCATTGTCGTTTTGAACCGGCGAAGCGGGTTCGC
>JBBPBX010002762.1:41346-55616 GCA_038048925.1 Garcialebias charrua | reverse complement strand
AAGACTTCTCTGGGGGCTCATGTAAGTGCAGGGTGTGTAAACTACCCAGAAATTAAACCCGCACCCTCCTAACCACGCAGCCTGCATCAAATGACGGGTTGTACACTCAGATGAAAAACACCAGGGACAGAGATATAAATTTAGCTTCAGAGAACCAAGGCTCCTCTGGATTCTCCATAATTGACCCTCGTGGGCTGATTGCTACCTTCACTTTGCTCCTGAACGCCCCGCCTGCAGCGAGCTGGAGTCCCAGCACACTGTCAGAGTAGAGACAAAAGTTACATCAGACCTGGCCGAGAGGAAACGTGTGCCTCGTGTGTTCATGTGTTCTGTCGCACGTTTGAGCGTAATAACTCTCCTTTGAAGATCTGTCTGAGCAAGATCAAAGTTATACAGTACATTTTAAACATTTAATTAGTGTGGGGGAGAATCTAAATGATCACCGGACACAGAGGCCTCAGGCAATAAAAGTCAGATTATCCAGATTATTGTGTGAATGTTTATGAAGCAGTCACACCACGGTGATCCATTTTTCATCCGTATTCAACCTTTATTTAGTTAATCCTATTGAGCCTCAAGGACTCATTTACAAGAGAGACCTGGCTACAAACAAAGAATGATGACAACAGCAACAGTAGATTTTTCATGGACAATCAACAATAGACTAGCCTGGCCCTCGCCTTCCTGCACAGCTCCGCTCAATTCTCATTTCCCTTCACTTCACAGTCTGGGACTTCCCCCATCCACAAGGATTTCTCCGGTAGATTTTTGTTCGGACCAATCAGAGAACAGAAGGCGGAGTTTTGAACGACGTCGACTGACGTCGTCATTCAAAATGGCTGCCGCCACGAAGGAATTTTCAATAAAACAAGGTAAAAAACTATTATTTCTCTGCTGAGAAAAATATATTTCTTAGCTGACGTTATATCAGAAGTGTTCCTGAGCAATCAGAGAGCAGAAGGCGGAGTTTTGAACGATGTCGACTGACGTCGTCATTCAAAATGGCTGCCGCCACGAAGGAATTTTCATCAAAACAAGGTAAAAAACTATTATTTCTCTGCTGATAAAAAATATATTTCTTAGCTGACGTTATATCAGAAGTGTTCCTGAGCTTAACAGTTCCTAAATCAATTCACGAAATGGTCAAATCTGCTGGATTTAAATAGTTTCGGTTTGACATTTTCCAAACAGCCTCGGGTGCGCTACGAAAATAAATGATAAAAAATCGAATTTTATCTCAAATGTTTTATCTAGGCCAACAGTCAGTAAATTAGAGCCATATAATTACACACTGGTGGCAGAAAAAATATCCACCGAGTGGTTTCTGAGCAATTTATCTGATAGCCTGGACCTCGCCAGGCTAAACTAACAAAACTCCGCCTTCTGTTCTCTGATTGGTCCATTCAAAAATCTCCAGGAGAAATCGTTTTCAATGGGAGGAATGCCAGACCCTAGTCTGAAGCGAAGTGAAGGACAGGGTGTGGTTTTAACCAGGCTAACAATAGACAATCATAAGAGAGAAATACAGATTTTTTTAAAAAGTTAAAACAAAGACATCAAAGTAGCAAAACAGATTATAAGGCAGATGTAGGAAATCAAAAACAGGAACATGTCTGCATTGGTTTTTGCCAGGATTCCAACAGATTCTTAAAGCCATTTAGAGAAGTCAAGGTCGAGAGCTTCAGATCTTTTTGTAAGATATTCCAGGAAGCAGGAGCGGAGTAGGAGAAGGCCCTTTTGCCAAGTTCAGTCCTCACTGACGGAACACTGCAGGTAATCATGTCCTGAGAGCGCACGCTGTAGCTGCACTCATGCAGAGACATGTAGGAGGAGATGTATGAAGGCAGCAGACCAAGAAGTGATTTAAAGATGAAAATGTACCAGTGGAAGAGTCTGTGTGAAGTTAATGATGTCCAGTTAACCAGTGAATACAGGGTGCAGTGGTGGGTACGATAATCACAGCCAGTTATGAATCTTAGAGCACCATGATAGACAACATCCAACATCCGCAGGGTGCTTGTAGGAGCATTCATGTAGATAATGTCACCATAATCAATGGAGGGAAGGAAAGTCACAGATACAAGGCGTTTCCTAGCATTCAGTGTTAGACATGATCTGTTTCTGAAAAAGAAACCAGTTTAACTTTCAGTTTCTTTACTAGGTTTTCCACGTGGAGTTTAAAAGAGAGATGTGAATCGACCAGGATACCCAATAATAATAATAATAATAATAATAATAATAATAATAATAATAATAATAATAATAATAATAATGAATTCAATTTATAACGCACTTTTCATTAGTGAAAATCTCAAAGTGCTACACACATTGAATGCTACACACATTCATACACCGGTAGCGGCAGACTACCATGCAAGGTGCTTTCCAGTCCTACCGGGAGCAACTCGGGGTTAAGTGTCTTGCCCAAGGACACAACGACACATGGTGTGGGGAACCGGGATTCGAACCGCCAACCTTCCGATCGGGGGACGACTGCCATTACCACTACGCCACGGATACCCAAGTACCGGTAGTTATAGGAATCAACTAACTCAATAGGGACACCATTTGAGGATAAAATCAGAGGAAGAACTGCTGGGACCAACTTCCTATTTGAAAAAAGCATCCCTTTGGTTTTATCAGCATTTAGGACAAGTTTGAGACGGAACAAATCTGACTGAATGATGTCAAAAGCAGATTGCAAAAGCTGGAAAACCTTAGCAACTGTTTTAGCACGACAGTAAACAACTGTGTCATCAGCATAGAAATGTAAGGATGCATCAGGGATGCTCTGACCTACATTACATATGTAGATTGTTGGTCCTAAGACTGAGCCTTGTGGTACACCATTGTTGACTGTTAAATAACTGGAAGAAGTACCGTTATGTTGAACACACTGCCTCCGATCTGAAAGATAATGAGAAAACCAACCAATGGTGTGATCTGAGAAACCAATTTCTGAGAGCTTATGACACAAGATGTTATGATCCACAGTGTCAAAAGCTTTAGACAGGTCTAAGAAAAGTGCAGCACAATAATCCTTAGCATCCAATGCTTCAACAACATCACTAAGAACCTTCAGAGAAGCAGTCATGCTGTGTCGTTTCCTGACTTCAGGGATATTCTTGCATCATAAAGACCCTCTGCAAGCAAGTTCAGATTAGACATCTAAACCACATTAGATACACTATTCTCCAGATGCATATTTATGTTCACTGCAAAACAAGCTACCGTATTTTTCAGACTATAAGGTGCACTTAAAATCCTTTCTTTTTTTTTCAAAAATCAAAAGTGAGTCTTATGCATTAATTCTGGTTGTGCTTACTGACCTCAAACTGATTTTATGTGGTACACGGCGTTCAAAATGTTTTAGTTTCGTTTAATGCGCCTTATAATCCAAAAAATACAGTAAATAAAAAGTAAACAACCTGAGCATTGGCCACTCCAGCTAAGAACATCAGTTATAATACTGACCTCATTGAGTGAGAATTAAGGTTTAATAATGATGATAAAACAAGATGGCAACATTTAGAAGCAGAGATAATAATAATAATAACAACAATAATCATACCTGCAAACTCAGAAGGGATGAAAAAGGTGACGAACGTTGCGCCAACCCCCCCCCCCGGAGAGATTTTGTAATTTTATTAACATGCTTCAGGTAAAAGTCATTTACTAACTTAATTTAATGAGAACATAAATAGGAAAGATTGTGTCAATCAAAAAATTAACAACAACAGCAGCAAGCCAAATACAGCAGAACATTTTAGCACTTTGAGATTTTCATTAATGAAAAGTGCGTTATAAATTAAATTCATTATTATTATTATTAACAGTAAAAACTCATTTCTTAAATGTTTTGCCAGAAAATTTTGAATAAAGTAGATGCCATTACCTGCATTCGGGTGTATTTTAACAAGTTGTTAAACATCTATGTTCACCTACATGTAAACACTTGATTCAATAACTATTTTAGAGACATCTAACAAAATAAATTCAGGTCCTGTGGACAGATTAAAAAATTGTTTAAATTATTATTGATCATGAATCAGGATATTTTAGAGACACCTCATTCAACTAGTTCATATAGACATCATCCTGTTTTTAAACTCACTCCTGTGGCTAAGATAATGAAATTAATGTGACAATTTATCACAGTGACTTTAGGGGTGCAACTGACTTTTAATTTGTTAATTTTTATTTAGTTTTATTGGTAACACAACATGCCATTTTACTAAACAATAATGACACTCAACTGCATGTATAAAAATATTAACTTTACCCAATGAACAGGTGATATTTTAATAACCACCAACAGTGAATTTAGGAGGGGCTTTTTACAGTTTTCTGATTTAGTGATAGACTCAGAACAGCATCACTGATTTGAACTATTTTACTTTACAGACAATGTGCGTTACTGGGCTCTTTCTCATCTACAGCATAAAGAAAAATTTGCTCTTTAACGACTTTTGACTTTAGGAAAAAATACATTTATTAACATATCCCAATATAATTAGGACATACACTAAAAAGATGGTAGTCAAAAAATAAAAAGAGGCGTTCAAAACAGAGCAGAGACTGACATGTTTTCTCACTTTGAAACGGAACAAATGGTTTAATGAAGAGACTTACTGCTGATGTTAGTTTACGACTCGGTCATGTTTACGTTGGTTCTCCTGTGTAGTGTCGTCACTTTTCAAAGCACGTCGGCGTCGCGCTCGCGCAGGTTTTTATTTTTTTATTTTTATGAAGCGTGGTGGAGCTCCCACACTTTACTTGGCTCTGCGTCAGTCATTTGTAAAACACCGCCTCTAATCTGTTTTCGCCTCCCCACTCACTCTCTTGAACCAGAGCCCTGAACTCGCGCTTACTTGGCTGCGGCCATAGATGTCCCGCCCACTATAGACCCCTTTCACGGATTGCGCAATACCGGAAGCACCGCCATGTTGGAGACACTCGCGCTGTAAACACACAGTAGTTGAAGTCAGAGCTCCGGTTTTATTTCTGATTTGACCTTGTTCTCTGTAAAACAAACCTCTGTGAAGAAGACAGAAGCTGCAGGAGAGTATGTGGACCAGCTTCAGCCTGCAGCAAAGGAACGTCATTTGGATAAAATACAGATAATTGGCAGCTAAGACCCATACCGGCTGTCCAACATGTCAGAAGATGAGAGGACCTTACCAGCTGTGACCTACGCAGACATTGTGAATTATTTGGTGATTTATATTTAATTTTTAATTTGTCTGTGTACATATAAATATATTTTGGGTGTGTTTTTAAACACACACTAGCTATGTATTCTTATTGTAAATGTATGTGACTCATCACATCAGTCTGAGGATTGAAGCAAATTTTGTCAAAATGATCTTAGATCCCTGTTTTTTAAGCTACATTTGATCCCTGGATCAACCAGATCTGAGCGGTTCCAGAGAGCAATGCCTTGATTTTCCTTCTTAATCCAGACTAAATGTGTAAATGTGTGTTTCAGTTCATCTTATAGAAGCTCTGTGCAGAACTACCTCAATACATATTTTTTAAATAAACATGTGAAGTACAATGATGGCTGACAAGTGTTATTCAAAATTTTCAACTCTTGTACAGTGTTTCAACACAAATTATATAAATAACAGCTACTCTGAGTGTTTCAACACAAATTATATAAATAACAGCTACTCTATGAATCTAATTACAGTACGAACTTTGAGGTGCATTCTGCAGACATTTATCTTTTAAGATAATAGTACGAATGGTTGTCTTTATATAGACCTTTTTTTACCTTATAACTACTTTGAGTTTGGCAGAATATTTTCTAGTCAATACAAAAAGTGCACAAACAAAATGGTTAATGATACCGGTACATAATGTCATTTATTCTGTTTAAAAGAGAGGTTTTCTAAATCGACGTGAGCTATACAGTATCAGCACCACTATGTGAAACATATGTTGTAATATGTAAGTTGTCTTGTTTGCTCACGTCTGTGTGATATCCATTACAGAAAAAGCATAATCAAAATTACATTAATCAAATCAATACATAAACAATGATATAGTAATTCATGCTCAAATCAAAAAGGCGTTCAATACAGGATGAACTGGACTTTATTTGTTACTAATAAAGTCCAGTTGATCCTGTATTGAACGCCTTTTTTGATTTTATCATGTCCTGGACGACTGAGAATCTTCACCAGCATCATGCTCAAATAAAGAGTGCAGTGAATGAAAAATCATGTCTGCCCCATATTTGCAAAAACAACTTCAAAGTAAAGGTGGAACAATGTAAAATAAAAATAAAAAAGGTTCACATCAGCTATCACTCTTCTATCCACTTGTTCTTTTTACAATTCATGCAGCTACTCATAACCCACCAAAGGTGATTAACCAAGGCACAGCACACAAAGCCAATCATATTGATTAATGCAACTTTTTCTGGATATCTACATGTTTGAAAATCGATAGGTAGAAGAGGGCCATTCAAGATTGTGTATTTTTGTCTAACACAGCCTATGACACGTTCAACATGGATTCTAACATGTGCTATTTGCCATGTTTTTTTTAGTTCTTTTTTGTCGTCGGTTGAAGCGTTCAGCTGCCAGATGTCATCCACCATCAGCACCAACTGCTACCTCTGCAGCACACGTCTTCAGTGAAGGCACCCAGTCTGGATCATCCTTGCTGTACAATGGAGCACGTCTGCCTAAGAAAAGAAAAAACATAATAAAATAAAAATTACTTAAATGAAGTTGTAAATAATTGGTGTGTTCATATGCATATGAATTTCAAAACAGGATTTACAACATAGCACCGGATTGTCAGTTGTCAAACAACACAAGAACAGTTAATTTAGGTTATTGTATGTGCTTCTTACATATTTAGTGTTTGTATGTATTTTTTGCTTTTCAACTTGAGAGCTAGATGTGTAGTTTATCATGACAGTGCTCTTGTCATGAGTGTCATGTGCTCTTATGAATTTTGAATAATCAGCATAAACAACTCAACAACTGAAAGCTTTGTTAAGCTTTCAGTTGTTGAGTTGTTTATGCTATTTGTAAAAAACAAATAACTCAACAAAAAAATTTAACGTTCCATGTACATTTTATGCAGCACAGTTAAAGGATTGTAATAATAATAATAATCATCATTTTATTTAAAAGCGCCTTTCAGGACACCCAAGGACACTTAACAAACCAATTCAGTTCAAACATTATCAGTGACAAATTGAAATATAAAATACATAAGGATTATATAATATAAAATACATTTAGTAAAGTTAATAAGACTAAAGAGATGTGTTTTCAGGGCTGTCTTAAAGGGAGGTGGTGTTTCAAAGGTCTGTCCTCGTGCTCAATAAACTTATGATTCGTGTAATGCCCTAATTCACTATAATCTACTGTAAGAAATATATTACCTGACACAAAGTGTGCAGAGCAAATTCGGATGTTGCTCAGTGTTTTTCAATCCAAGTTCTGGTTTAGGCTGGCAGCCACAGACGTCCACGTTCCTCTGATAACTGCTGAATTACTTCACCTTGATTTGTGATCACGAGTGGTAATCTGTAAAACAGAAGGCTTTTCTCTCAATCTGACCGATTGTGGCAGCCATGGACACGACAATAATTCACCATTTTTTGATTTTGTGTGACCAGACGCGACGCACCACTACAATAGCTTTGAGGCTAACACCGCTATGTCGCCAAGATGGCTACTTCCGGTATTTTTCCAGGGTTGATGACGAGCCGTGAAAGGGGTCTATAGTCTGTCTTGAGACTGATTGGGTAAATCTCGCGCTCCAACAAAGATGTTTTATTGTCGACAAGATGTCTCACTGTGTCTTGAAATCCAGTCAGTGGGAAATGATGCATTCTGATGCAGTCACGGGTCTGACCCCCCCCCCCCTCTTCCTCAAAAACAAAAACTCATCGGATCTACATGAATCACGTAAATGATATATTTTGATTTGAAAACGGCGATTTTCGCCGAAAGGTGACTAGTTTGCAGGTATGAATAATAGTAATAATAATGTGTATGTATCTGAACCGTCCTAAACTTCAGAGGAGTTTCATCACTGCACCACGTTTCATGGTTTATATTTCTTCACAAAGTTTTATTTTGTAACCTCACAAAATGACCGTCAGCACCAGGAGTTTACAAGAATCCTAGATAATGTGTGTTAAAAAGGTTAAATATTGAATATAAATTAAATGAGCAGATGCAGGATGCTTTCTGAGTTGTTCAACAGCTATTTTAAGAAACGCTAAATCATTATGGTCATGTTTTTAATGCAACACGAACATTTTCTGTCTTCTGCTTTTCAGATGCAACCGTTTTTCCTCGTCTTTAACATTAACCTGATTAACTGATACACATTTGCACCATTTAACATTTACTGTATTGCACAGTCTGTGCTGTATTCTAATTTTTAATTTGCAGCATTTTCTTTATAACCGAGACTAAACGTATCACAAGTGAAGTTCAAGATTCTCACACAGGCTTCAAAACATTTCTCTGAATTCTGTGCAGGAGCTGAAATATTTCTGCTTCCCGTTTGTCTCGGTCGACTGTCGCAACAACCTGAAGATCCAGCACCACGCCTGGAATAATTACTCTGTCAGTTCCATTGTGTTGAGGTGAGATTAACGATGTGGATTGACCTGGAGAGGCCGACCTGAAAAGTGCACAAAAACTTGGACTTTTTGTGATTATTTGTGATTGGATTAAACGTTACGTTTTGCTTTTTTTTTTAAAGAACAAATAAGGAATGTCCTGCTCGTGCTCCAGCTCACACGTGCATCATTCAGACAGAGGCAGCACGAGGTCACCGGCGAGCAGGATGCCCTGCCCCGACGGAGAACAGGCCCTCCTCTGTGAGCACACGCAGCAAAGCTGTTTACACTCAGCGCTCTGGGTGTGTGTTTGGATAAAACACGAGTGTTTACTGAGCTGTCAGTCATCTACAGTATATCAAGAAAAGATCTGAAAGACGACCAACTTTTAGGCCTCTTACAGCAGGTGTGTGTGTGTGTTATATAACCACAAACACACACTGTTCCTTAGCATAATGATTTATTCAAGTATGCTCCAGTAGTAGGTGTGCTCGGCACCACGCCAAGTGTTTTAATCTGTGCATCAAAATTTAAATATCGACTTCTTTACAACTCCTAAAATGTCTTTTTTTTTTCCATTTATCTTTTTAGGAGTAATTTCCCTCCATTCTGCCACAGCTCGAGTACATAAATTAAAGGCTTAACACGCATTGTAGTAATGTATATCCCCTGCCGCCTTTCATTCAGGACTTTTAGACTAAGATCATCTTGTGTGGAGAAATACCGTAATTTCCAGACTACTGAGCGCACCTGAATATAAGCCACACCCACTAACTAATTTTTTAAAATACATATATAGGCTGCAATTAAGCCGCGGATGTCCATGTTGTAATGTGGGATACATACACCGAAAGATTTTTTAAACTTTTAATTAAATATGTAACATACACAAATGCATACAGTAAATGTTTTTTTTTTCTGAACAGTACCATAACATGGCTGGTTAAAAAAATAATAAATACAGTAATCTACTAGGAAGTTATTGATCACTATCTAATTTGTAAATGGCAATTCATTGGTCAGATTTTTCTTAACCTTTATTTATACAGGTCGTCTCATTGAGTCATGAGAATCCATCCCCCACCCATGAAGCTCGTTAGCCCATAAAAATAAATAAAATCCATGTTAGCAGCAGCATTGTATAAACCGCGGAGTTCAAAGCGTGTGAAAAAAGTAACTGCTTATAGGCTGGAAAATACGGTAATAGAGTTAAATCTGTTTGGAGCAAATCTCTTTTTAAAAAAGTGTATGTGATCTTCATGTTAGCCCTTTGCGTAAGTATCGGGAATAATTATCCAAAACTATTGCTCCAAATCGTAATTTAATGTCAGTAAAATTGACCGAGTTGGAGTCATTTTAGTGCTGGATAAGGCTGATCAGCCGTAGTGGCCATTTTGAATTGGGGTGACTCCAACTGTTAATCAGTCGTAGAGGTACAAAGATTACTTCCCGAGTTTCATTTAAATCTATGAAGTTCATGAGATATTTTGCCAACAGCCAAAAGTCTAGTTATTTTCTGCAGCCAATAAGTTTGGGAACCATTGTTCAGCATGACCTAACATATAAAATTAGATCTCTTTTTATTTTTAAACGGACAGTTTGACACCTGCGCTCACGAATAATAAAACTAAAACTAGTCAGACTCAGACTGGTCATTCATAACATCTGAGACATGAGAGAATGAAATGTGATCCTCAAGACGAGTCAAAACTAAATCAAATAGAATCATGGATTAAAAAAAGTATTCTTAGGGACTGAGTTTTTAGGATAGAAGCTGTCCCTCTGCCTTGTTCAGGCCTGAGAAAAGGGGGTGGAGGGTGGGGGGGACAGTTTATGAGTTGGGTGGGTGGGCTCTGTCATAATGTTCTATGCATGGACTCATTAATGCCAAATATCAATCTCACAACAGTGGTGTCATCTGCAAATGTAGCTATACAATTTCATACCTTGTAGAGAAATCACATGTGAGTAGAGTGAACAGGAAGGGGCTTGGTACACATCCTTGTGGAGAGCTTGGGTTGAGAACAATAGCAGGGGACTAGACACACTGTGGTCTGCCAGTCAAGTGGTCCAAAACACAGTTGTGCATCAATGGTTTCAGCCCCAGCATGGGTTGACATGGTCTTCAACACTGAACTGAATTTCATGAAAACCCAAGAAGAGAAATCTGAGATGAGCCCCAGGTGTCCATTAAGTCAGAACAAGATGGACAAGGTGCATCAGGCACAGACCGGTTCCCCCTGTATGCACATTGATGGGGTACACAATGAAGTCAACTGAGCCTCGACAAGAGCCAAAACCAGCCGTCCCAGGCATTTCATAGTAACTGAGGTGAGAGCCACTGGACAATTTATTTTGCACCCAAATTTATGGGGACTGGGACAAAAGTGGACATCTTCAAACAGGGCTTGGGACAGAGATGAGCACACCGTCTTAGAACCTGACCTTTCCTTATGGTTCTGAGGTGAAGCCTGAATCCATTAACACACATACAAAAGTTACCTTTTCATTTAAAAACCAAAAGAAATGGTGTAATAAATCCATGTGCTGCATCATTTACAGTCTGTTTGTAACTCAAGTTATTAATATATAACAGTTTATTTTTGACCGGTTGAGTGTTTCATGTAAATGTGCTCTGTGTTGTCATCATTGCATGTTTCTATACAATGATGAAATTTGTGCTCTGCATTTATCCCATCACACGTGAGACACACCCGAGCGGAGCAGCTATTTTAGCTGCTGGTTTTAGCGGTTGGAGATTAGGCGTCTTTCTCAAGGACAACACAACACGTGGGCATGGCGGGGAGTCGAACCTGCTGGTTTCTGGAACCAAGTCGGCTGCCTTAACCACTGCTCCACAGCCCCTCCTGTCAACCGTTGAAAAACAAAGTCACAACGATTTATTCAGGTATTTATTCTGTGTTTTCCTTTCTTTAAATAAAAGCAAAGCACGTCACACAGACAAGCCTTCGATATCTATTCTTTGTTGTTAACATGAATGTCGTAAATGAGTACATGAAAAGAGAAATACGCCTTCGTATTGAAAAACCTGAACAACCTGATTTATTAAAGACTTCAACAAAGCAGAGGTGGGAGGATAAGGGAAGGCATTAAACTAACGCAGCATTTCTCTTAGGTTTCTGGCGTTGGGGGTTAAGTTTTACTTTAATAACAGCAATGAATGTAACATTTGAACAATAACATAAATAGTACTTAAATGGCTGCTACTATTCCGACCGCAAAACGTTAAAAAATACATTTTTTTTAATTTTTGAGTGGTTTGAGACGTTTGTTCGTGTGCGCAAGTAACAATGAACACATTGGCGCATGCATGTGTGTCATGGAGTTTGTTGGATACACGTTTAATACAGTCAAGGTTTAGATAAAAGACCCAGTGAGGTCAGAGGTGTCGACAGGGGTGGTGGATGGGTGATGTTTTGATTGTGGCGTCTTCCCTGGCTGCTATGAATTGGGAATGTGCAAACATGTACAGGTGGTTATTGTTTTTTTTACGTACCATGACCTTCATGGGGGAAGCGAGCAGTACCACTGGGGCACATCATCAGCAGGGTAAAACTAACCTGTCTCACGATGGTATAAACCCAGCTCACGTTCCATATTAGTGGGTGAACAATCCAACGCTTGGTGAATTCTGCTTCCAATTACAGGAAGAGCCGACATCCAAGGGTCAAAAAGCGACGCTGCAACGAACGCCAGTTACCCCTGTATAACCTCCCTTGGATAATGCTAAAACGCTGCAACGAGAAGAGCAGCCATTGATGCACGCTGTTCTGAGGAATCTCATCAACCGGTCCCCCTTGGAGAAGAGGAGGCTGGAGCCCACCCACAACCAGAACAGGAACAAAGACTCCAGTCTGTTTCTGAAGCTGCATGAAACGCAAACACAGTCCTGTTGGCTTCTACGTTCAGGCATCCCTCTCTCTCTTGTACAAACTCTTACTGTTCACGCTTCTCTATATATAGAATATCCACACAGAAGACAACATGGCCTTTGACTGGACTTTCCAACACTCGAAGACATTTCACGGTAAAGTCACTCAAATCTTAACACCAAGTCCAAGATTGAAAATGTGCTGACAGATGAGATTGATACATGTCACCCTGTTTGAAATTCAGATTCTATGCCACAATTTTACCATCGCAGCCAAAGTGACTGAGCCCAACCCTACTGATAAGTGGATCCAACGAGAGGGTTTTAATCGGTGGTGCATTTGGAAGAAAATGATGAGGAGGGTGGGCTGAAACTTGACATTTTGACCACTGGCTGTCACCACATCCCACACACAGGACCTGTAATTACTGTAAAGCACAGCTTGTATGTTCTTCATGACTGTACAGTCTCTGATGCCTAACCAAGCATGGACGAAGTAAAAAAATAATAAAAATAAGAAGTTTTTGCTGAACCATTTTGGCCTTGGTGTCCTCAGGCTGTTTCTGTGAGTAGCAAGTTGGCCATCTGGCCTAAAATATTTGATTGTTGTACATGACGATTGATGGTTTTGGATGGATGCGTCCTTTTGCATGTGTTAAAAACCTGTTTCTGAGATTCCAACAGGAGGCTGGCTTGAAACACAGCAGTGAAGGCTACCGTATTTTCTGCCATATACGTCGCACCACCCTATAAGTCGCATCAGTCTAAATGTGTCTAATAAAGTGGAAAAATCCATAAATACGTTGTTTCGCCATGTAAGCCGCATCTATTATGCATCACCGCTGACGCATCACGTTTGGTATGTGTCACCACTGACAACCTGGAAATGCGGGCTTGCTGTCCATTTCTTGGAAATTTAACAAGATAACCACCTTAAACAATTATTTGTTAGCTCAACTTTATAGTAAAGGTGTGTTTCAGTTGAACTTTTACTTAATAAATGCACTTTGACGGTCAAATCAGATGCATTTCGCCGGGGCAGCACAGCTAAATTAAGCTGAATCGGTTGTTCCAGGTAGACGACGGTGGCTATGGCAAGCCGACTGTGTCATTATTAGCCACCTTTAACTATTACATGATACAAAGGCATGACTTACTACTAAAGTGCCATCTAATGGCTGAAAATTGTAGTGTTCAAATATTTTTCCAGTCAGAATGAATGAAAACAGTCATATCTCAGCCAAAAATTGGTTTATAAATCTGGGGAAAAAAATCTACAAATACGTCGCAGGGCATGTAATTTATGCAAAAAATTGTGACTTATACAGCAAAAAAATACGGTCCTTATGGGGCAGATCTGGTTGGCAGGCGGCAGACTGATGAAGTCTTCTGGATGGAAAATTAAACGTTTCTCCCTTAAAGAAACTGGTCCAGATTAAATGATTTAACTTTTTTGTTGTCATCTACCTGGATGATTCAGCCTACAAATCGTTTTTTTTTCTTTTTCTAAAGTGTAAGGTAGCTAACGTCTGCATTTTTACTGAATATTTTCAGATAATCTTCTGCTTACATCAATTAAAAATTTGGTAGCAAATCCATTAATTGATTGATTGATTGATTGATTGATTGAATATAATGTTATTTAAGAGTTTTTAATATTTGCTTTCTAAAAGTTCAGTTTTGGACCTTTGTCAACTCCTGATTGAACGTATTGTCACTTTATTTAACTTCCTAATGTGAGCAAGCATCCTACATTCACCTTTTTTTCTATTAACTCAT
>JBBPBX010002762.1:20087-41324 GCA_038048925.1 Garcialebias charrua | reverse complement strand
GCCATATACGTCGCACCACCCTATAAGTCGCATCAGTCTAAATGTGTCTAATAAAGTGGAAAAATCCATAAATACGTTGTTTCGCCATGTAAGCCGCATCTATTATGCATCACCGCTGACGCATCACGTTTGGTATGTGTCACCACTGACAACCTGGAAATGCGGGCTTGCTGTCCATTTCTTGGAAATTTAACAAGATAACCACCTTAAACAATTATTTGTTAGCTCAACTTTATAGTAAAGGTGTGTTTCAGTTGAACTTTTACTTAATAAATGCACTTTGACGGTCAAATCAGATGCATTTCGCCGGGGCAGCACAGCTAAATTAAGCTGAATCGGTTGTTCCAGGTAGACGACGGTGGCTATGGCAAGCCGACTGTGTCATTATTAGCCACCTTTAACTATTACATGATACAAAGGCATGACTTACTACTAAAGTGCCATCTAATGGCTGAAAATTGTAGTGTTCAAATATTTTTCCAGTCAGAATGAATGAAAACAGTCATATCTCAGCCAAAAATTGGTTTATAAATCTGGGGAAAAAAATCTACAAATACGTCGCAGGGCATGTAATTTATGCAAAAAATTGTGACTTATACAGCAAAAAAATACGGTCCTTATGGGGCAGATCTGGTTGGCAGGCGGCAGACTGATGAAGTCTTCTGGATGGAAAATTAAACGTTTCTCCCTTAAAGAAACTGGTCCAGATTAAACGATTTAACTTTTTTGTTGTCATCTCCCTGGATGATTCAGCCTACAAATCGTTTTTTTTTCTTTTTCTAAAGTGTAAGGTAGCTAACGTCTGCATTTTTACTGAATATTTTCAGATAATCTTCTGCTTACATCAATTAAAAATTTGGTAGCAAATCCATTAATTGATTGATTGATTGATTGATTGATTGAATATAATGTTATTTAAGAGTTTTTAATATTTGCTTTCTAAAAGTTCAGTTTTGGACCTTTGTCAACTCCTGATTGAACGTATTGTCACTTTATTTAACTTCCTAATGTGAGCAAGCATCCTACATTCACCTTTTTTTCTATTAACTCATTAAAATTAAAAGATCAGGTGTGTGAATTTGTTCCTGGCATTAATAATTCAAGCTGAGATTTGACTATCGTCTGCTTCTTCGCAGGCGCAGCTCTCTGTTTAATTCAGTGTTGTGGTTTGATGGAAATCGTAGCCTCCAGTAGTGATTAAAGCAGCTCCTCTCACATGAATTATGGAACTTCAACACAAGCTTGAACTCGTCTACGATCGGAGCGTTTTGGTGTTCCATCCTCAGAAGTGAAGAGAACGCCACTACGTCTGCATCTCGGCTGATTCTGTCTTTTTTGGTGTCTGATTTCGGTCTTCTGAGCCAGCTGTTTTTACACTCTGTGAACCCTGATCGTCACACACAGCAGCCTCACTGTTTCCATCTCACACACACACACTCCTCTTGGCTCCCAAGGACACCACAGCAGAAAAACGTCTGGAAGACACACTTTGAGTTACGCAACTCTCTTTTAAAGGCAAACTTCAGGTTAGAGAGAGAAAACTTGTGTGTGTGTTGTCTCCATCATTAGTCGTTTATCCAATTATATTACCATTCAATTATATTACCAACAGAAGATATACAGCGACACGTTGTTTTTACGGCCTGATAATAGAAAGAGGCGCATCTGTTGTGATAAATAAGTTTGTACATGTTACATGTTATCTTATATATTTCACACAAAGAACCCTTAAAATGCTGCTTTTGATTAGAAGTGGTAGTTAAAACTTTTAAATTATGGGTGGAAATCAGTGACAGGAAGTAAACACCAATACTGTATATTTTTATTTTATTTACCCTTTATTTAAACAGGTAGTCTCATTGAGCCACAAGAACTCATTTTCAAGAGAGACCTGTTAGGGAGCAGATGGTGGGGGTTAAGGGCCTTACTCAGGGGCCCAGAGTGAGGTGAATGAGGGTGGAGGCAGGTGTGGGTGTTTCACCTTTTTCCACCCACATTTTTTGACGTTGTCGGTACCGGGGCTTGAACCAGCGATCTTCCAATCACAGGCCCACCGTCTCTAACTTGAGTTCCTCAAGGCTCTGTACTTGGACCAAAGCTATTTAGTATTTTATATGTGAATGACTTGGTAAATGTGTCAGGACTCCTTCAATGTGTCCTTTTTGCAGATAATACCACTTTTTTTGTTTAGGTAAAGATATAGAACGAATGTTGGAGTTAATAAAGACAGAATTTGTCAAAATACAAACTTGGTTTAAACTTAATAAATTATCATTAAATGATCTAGATAAAACTAATTACCGTACTTTCCGCCCTATAAGTCACATCAGTCCAATTATGTCAAATAAAGTGAAAAAATCCATAAATATGTCGCTTCGCCCTATAAGTTGCATCTATTATGCGTCACCGCTGGCGTGTATGTTACGCGTCAGCGGTGACAACCTGGAAATGGCCACAGAAGCGTGCACGGTAGGACTTTAACAAGATTAACACTTAAAAACAATTATTTGTTTGCTGAAAATTATAGCAAAGATGTGTCTGAGCTGAACTTTTCCTTAATGAATGCACGTAATGGTCAAATCAGCTGAATTTAAATAGTTTCACTTTGACGGACTTCCAAACGGTCGCGCTCGCGGTGAAAATAAATTGTAAATAATCGAATTTTCGCTCAAACATCTCCTAAAGATAAATTGTTGTAAATGTCCATCCAGTGATTACTTTCTGGAAGTTTCATCAAAATCTGTCCTGTGGTTCTTGAGCTATTTTGCTAATAAACACCGAGGTAACAGTAGTTCAGAGCTCCAGAGAGCAGGAGGCCGGGCTGCGACAGAGTGAGTCCGAGCAGAGGAGGCTGCTGTCGGACACGTGAGCTGGGAACAATCGGTGGACCCTAGTGGCCGGAAGTGGTACTGCTCCATTTTTTTCATAAGAATGAATGGAAACGGTCATATCTCAGCCAAAAATTTGTCTAAAAATATGGGGGGGGAAATCCCTAAATATGTTGCTTCGCTCTATAAGTCACAGGACATGAAAATTAGTTGTTGTTTTTTTTAACTGTGACTTATAGGCTGGAAAATACGGTACATGATATTTAGTAATAAAAAGAAAACTGTTGATGTTCCATTTAAAATTGAGGGTGTTGCCTTCTAATGAAATGCAGGTTAGTTCTGTGGTTGAATCACTTCTTTTTTTTTGTTTTGTTGGGCAACCACAAAATATATTTTATGGCTGACTGGTGTGTAATGCAAATAGTGAGTGTGTGTCGCATGCAGCATCATATAATGAAAACAGACTCATAAGCGTTTAAATGATGAACCTCAGAGAGCAGACTGTGGGAGAACTCCTCCAATGATCAAACAGAGCTGCTCTGGACCCCAAGGCTCGGTTTTGTGACTGGAGAGCAGGGTGTCACTTTTCTCCCTCTACTCCTCATCATGTTTCACCAGGCCCTGATCGATCCTGGTGGAGCCTCCTGTTGGATCAATGATCGATCACTTACATTGGTGTAGAGCACAGAGTCGATGTCCCCGGCCTCGGACAGCTCGCTCAGGTTCCTGTCCCAGTGGAGGAACTGTTCACTGCTGTCCAGGATCTCCATGACGTCCTCCTCCGGCCTCCTGCCTGCTCCTTCTTCCAGGTTGATCTCCTCCACAGAGAGTCGCTCACAAGTCTCCTCCAAACTCAAACAACAACTTTGTGTGCGAGTCGGGACAACAAGTCAAAAAGCTCAGAAACAAGTCCAGCTGGTTCACGTCAACGCCTCATCGGTTGAATTTAGATTGAAAAAATGTCGCTGCTGCTGTTGTCGTTCATCTCCACTTTGGTTCTTCTTGTGTTTGTTTCCAAGAAGCTCCTCCGTCCTGTTTTCTGTCCTCAAGTCCAGACACTCAGGAATGTGTAGGCGGAGCTAACCTAGCACGGAGACAGGAAATTACGAAAAAAATGTCCAAAAAAAATCAATAAATATAAGTTGAACTATCCTTCAGACCGTGACTATACGAGAAAAATAAGCTAAATACTTTTAAACAAATATGAGACAAAAAAATGCGTCGTGGATAATCGTTTTAGGCGTTCGGGACTTGATATTTAACTGTTTACGCTAACACAAAATGCTACACTTCCGGTCACTAATTTCAAAATAAAACCGACTGATGGAAAGATTTGTTACAAATCCAGTTCAGTACCAGGGTTCTGCAACCTTTATGATCAAAAGAGCCATTTTTACACCTTCATTCGCTAAATTAAATGTGTCCAGAGCCGCAACAACCTGTGATTATCAACTGGTGGCCACTTTAGAGGAGATTTGTGTGGCCACTAGGGGTAAAGCTAAAAATATCTAATGATTTTGAACATTTATTGATATTTTTACAATTTAAGATAAATGAAAAGACCAGATTCTTTTTAAGGTGGTGGTGGTAATTTTTTTAAATAAAATAAATAAATAAATAAATCTATGAACTGTGCAGACGTATGTGATTTTTTTTTTTTTATTGTGGAAAAAATAATTACCGTGTTTTCTGGACTATAAGGTGCACTTAAAATCCTTGAACTTTCTCAAAAATCAACAATGAGCCTTACCTTATGTATTAATTCTGGTTGTGCTTACATCAACTGATACACGGCGCTCAAAAATCTGTCAAAATGAACTTGTTTCGCTTAATGCGCCTTGCAGTCCAAAAAATACAGTATGATAGAAATAAAGCAAACCGCTGAGGAGTATTTGCAAAATAAATGACAGGAAGCTAAAATTAGTACTTTTTTGTTGGCTGTATAACAATAAAATTCAGTTTTGCGTTATGTTTGTTCAAAGCTTGAAAGAGCCGCTGCAGAGGGACCAAAGAGGGCCAGGCTAGCAGGTTGCAGACCCCTGGTCTAAACATATGTTGGTGCAAAAAATACCGCACTTCTTCGCCTGAGTCAAATAAAAAAAAATGTTATAGTATATGCATGATTTGAAATAATTTCAAGTAATCTATGGATGGATTGTGCAAATGCACGGGCGGCCGTGGCGTAGTGGTAATGGCAGTCGTCTCCCGATCGGAAAGTTGGCAGTTCGACTCCCGGGACCCGCACCATGTGTCGTTGTGTCCTTGGGCAAGACACTTAACCCTGAGTTGCTCCCGGTAGGACTGGAAAGCACCTTGCATGGTAGTCTGCCGCCACCGGTTTATGAATGTGTGTAGCATTCAATATATGTGTAGCACTTTGAGATTTTCAGTAATGAAAAGTGCGTTATAAATTGAATTAATTATTATTATTATTATATTATTGAGAATTAACTTTCTTATTATTATTATGGTTTATTTATTGCAGGATTCCAATAAAACCTGTCGAACCCTTATGCATTTTAATTGGATTAGCTCTAACAAGGTTGACTCAGGTCCTCTGGATGGATTCTTCTTGAAACTCCTTCAGTCTGATAATAAATGGCACCTTCTCAAAGTGGATCAGCCTGTTTGATGCAAAAGGAGGACCACGAGGTTAACAATTGATCGTTAGTGCCGAAGGCCGCTTGCTATTCACAGAGGGCTGTGTGACACTAGCAACTCCATACAATAACAGCATTAGAGGGACAACTCACGGAGGCTTCTGCCCGTTTAACCATGGACAGTTTCTATTCACAAAAAGTTTCCTTTCCAGTACAGGTACTCTGGTTTCAAACCAAAGTTCCTCTCTATCAAGGATGTGAACATCTTCATCCCTGAAAGAGTGACCTCTGGCCTGAGATGAGTGTAGACTGCAGAGTCCTGACCTGATGATGTTGATCTTCTGTGCTGGGCCATCCTTTTGGCCAGTGGCTGTTTAGTTTCCCCGATGTAAGACTGATCACAGCCCTCCTGACACTGAACAGCATACACAATATTACTCTGTTTGTGCCGGGGGACTGGATCTTTGGGATGAACCAGTCTTTGCCGTAATGTATTTTAGGGTTTGAAAGACACTGGCTGGGACATGTTTAGAAAATAAACGTCTCAGTTCTCTGAAAGTCTTGTAATGTATGGAATGAGCACTTTTGTGTTTCCAATTTTTAAAAAACGTGTTCAAATTGTCTTTCTTGATCTACAGGCCTTTAATTTAAAATGTATTCAATATTTTAATTAGTCTGCTTAAAAATACTCAAAGTATTGTGAAAGAAAATAAAAAAACGTAAAATACAGTACACTAAAGTAATGTACTGTACTGTTAAAAATATTTGTGCTTTTATTCTCTAAGTCATGTTACTTGTTTCCGGTTTCGTTCCCGTTCAACAGGTCACTAACGTTCAAATCCCCGCCCATATTCAACAGCTTGACCAATCAGGTTAACCCAAATATTTAAAGCCCCTTGAGCAGTGCAGCTCCGCCCACGCACTCCTAACTGACAGATGAACAAGCCAATCAGCGAACGCTTTGAATCGTTGCAGCCAATCCCTTAAAGCCAAGAATACCTAGTGTTCTATCCCGCCCCTTGTTGCCAGAACACCCTAAAGTTTGTGAAAAATATTTAAAAAAGCACTTAAATATACAAAAAAAACAGTACTTTATGCGACCTCGAATTACCATGTTTTATGCTTAATTTTAGTTTCAATTATTTTTCTTTAACACATGTTTAATTTTTTGCTAAATATACATTTAATTGAAAGACAAGACAATTTGTTGGTGTAAAGAAATCTGTATTGAAGAAACTTTTGCACAAATACCCGTGAGCTGAAAGCAACCATTCAGTTCAGAAAGGAAGAGATTAAATGATAGAGCTACAAATGAAAAGCAACAAAAAATAAAAACTTGTCCCCTTTACTATCAAAAATTTTAAAGGGAAAACAAAATGCTGCAGCAGTGAAACCAACTTTGACAGAGCTTCCTGTAAATTTGCAACATAGTTTTGGCCATCGTGTTTCAGTCAGCTATTTGTTTCTGCAGCTTTAACAACTTTCAGTCAACAATTCCCTTGGGGTCAAACCCAAAGACAGATGAATAAATTCTTTCAGGTCAAAACTTTTTAGTTTCATTAGCTTTTCTTCTGAGAGCAAAGCAACTAAAACAGCTGTTACTTGTTGACCCTAATGTACACAAGTTATTTACAACAGCCCTGACTGCAAAACTACACAAGAATCTACCGTTTATCCTTTAACCTTTATGATCTGTATTCTTACAGATAAGACAAAGTCATACAACTTCAAAACATGTCATTCAAACATGCACTTGACAAGCCCTCTAAGACAGAAGCAGACAGAAAGTGAGTTTAGGAATATTTTTAACAGAAGTTATGTAGTCGTTAAATACACTTCCTGTAAAACTTTATGAGCAAAATAAAAAGGTATAATTAGCATTATTTAAAAAAAAGATAAGTATTTTTACTTTTGCAAAAGTGAAAATG
Organism: Garcialebias charrua; assembly: GCA_038048925.1. NCBI lineage: Eukaryota > Metazoa > Chordata > Actinopteri > Cyprinodontiformes > Rivulidae > Garcialebias > Garcialebias charrua. The sequence continues at coordinate 33,968 of JBBPBX010002762.1, read as the reverse complement.
CTCATTTTATATGAAATTAGAGAATGTAAATTGTCAGTAAATGGTGAATATAACCCATAAAACTGCAGGAACAAAAATGAACAGCAGAGTGAACCCTGATCTGTAACACTTGCTCTGACAGAATTAGAATTTACTCAAAACAGAACTCAATTTTATTTTTTAAAACCTCACGATTTAAAAGGAAAATAAAACAAACAAATTATTAAAGTTTCAACACATTTTTAACTATTTTTGTGGCGTTTGAATAAAAAGGGAACAGAGCTTATGTAGCACTATGTGCACAGAGAACACAGTGAATATTTTAGAACCAAAGCAGCTTCTTTCTGCTCCTCTTGACGTCTCGTCTTCATTTTCACCAGCAGAGGGCGCCACAGTCAAACATGATCTTATTCTGTCCTCATGAAACAGCTTTTTACTCTGTTCCTTGAGTCTTCCAAACAAAGAAAAACAAAAACTAGAACTTATCCTGTTGATAGGATTTCAGATTTTGTCTCTGTTGTCGCTCAGAAACACTATAGTCTCTAAAAGGGGAAAAATAATAATGATACAGAATCAGCTGATTTTTACAGTTAAAGGAAATCTGTGTGGATGAATTTACAACTATTTATTCTGACCTGCAATAATGGTTGTGGCCTGACGTCTCACTTGGTTTTTATCCACGTACTCGCCGTAATCCAGTTTGCCCTCCACTAGAATCCTGGCCCTGAAAGAAATTAAAATAATTGTTATTCACAAAAAAGTTTGTATTCCTAAATTTCTTATGCAAGGATGTAACACACTATGTAAGATATAAATTCAGTTTAAGAGTACAGTATTTAGAATTGGAGTTGGGCTGAACATTTGGCAACACTTGAATGAATGAATACACAAATCATAGTTAAAGAAGATAAATATTAAATACTAAAAAAAATTTTTTTTTTTTTTTAAATATCCATCTAATTAAGAGCAAAACACCTGTGGGCAAAAACAAAAATTATATTAAATGAGGTTAAATCACAAAATCAAAAATTTAATTTAAATAGAGCTGTGCTTTAAACTATCATCTGAAAGTTACAATATTCCAAATTTTATATAAGTAAATATTTGTATAAGAGAAAAAACATTTAGGTCTGATAAGTTTAGTAGACTCCATGTTCAGCTTCCCAATATGGTGCCACTCTTCCCCCTGCTGGTAAAACTGGGAACTGCAGGGTATTTAAAATATGTCTTTAGACACCAAGTAAAAAATGTCTCAAACTAAATCAACTTTATAGACAAGAGTTGCTACTTTTAAGACAGATTAGTGATAAAAATATATATTTAGTCAATTTGTGTGTTCAAAATCTACAACTATAAATGCATTTCTGCTGTATGACTCGTGGCGTTGTGTTTCTGGTGTTAACTTTTGTTGTGAAGATGTTCAAGGCTTTAGAAAAGTACAACGTTGACAGCTCTGTGCTGTTACGGCTTTTTAGTGATGAGAGGGTTTCACAATCATTTTCACAGGAGTTTTCTTAACATGTAAAAAGTATTACAAACACACGTGACAACTAGGATTATATTCCTTTAACTTTGGACAAGAACATAGTGTTATATATAATACCAATACTCAAACTTAAAATGTTGTTCCTCTCAATGGGTAAGTCGTGCAAAAATATATACGTACTGTGTGTAGAGTGAGCTAAATGTTTGAGATTCACAGTAAAAACAACTCTGATGTAACATTTTCTGACTGCATACGTATGAGGACAATCGATTCCTTTAAACTTGGATCTAATCTAATAAAACATTCCTGCAGATTTGATCAATCAATCATCTGTTTCTCTCTCAAAAGTTCAATCAGTTTTTACCCAATACATCCACAACTCTGATCAGAACGTTCTTCAATCACCAGCAAAACACAGAACCCAGTTTAACGAAGACTTCACCAAAAGAGGCAGATCAAAAACAATTATGTTTTGGGAGTGGTATGATACAGTTTTACGTAATGACTCGTGAAACAAATCCCGCTGTCCGTACCCTTTCTTGACGTGCTGATAGGCGACGTCTCTCAGACCCGGTTTGAACACTGAGATGCGATGCCACATCGTCTTCTGACTGACGTCACCTGGAGCGAGAAACAGCAGCTGGTTGCATGAAACACTGACTTAACATCTGAAAACATTCCTAACCTCAGATTTAAAAACATCACCCAAGCTCAAGAGCTGCTGCTTTGAAAACCAACAGCGCCAGCATCTATCATCAAACTCTTTGATGACATCTACTGGTACAAACCAGTACTTGATCCCAGCTTTAACAGGAGAGTTCACCACTACAGTAATAGATGGACATCCAACCTGCTGAGTTCAGCTCTCCCTCTCCAGAGCGCCACATCTCGTTTGTCGCCACTGAGAAGATGGTGACGGGGTTACGACCGTCCACTTGTCTCATCACCGGGTCCTGACCAACCCGCCCCAACAGCTGCACCCGGTTTATCGCTGGGAAGAAAAAACAAAGGTATGTACAGCATGAGGGTTGTATGGTCGCACTGTGGAGGAAAAGTTTGTGGAATAACTTCCGTGTGGAGCTGATGCAAAGTCCAATACAAGGATTTTTATGAAATATAACTAAAGTAAGAAATACGATGTTACCTTGATGTTGTAACCTTTACAACAGTATGTGACTATTATAAACATATTTAACCCTTAATAATAATAATAATAATAACTAGAACGTTCCTGGAGATACTTTGTCAGGGACTGCCTATTTATTATAAAATTATAATTATTAATACTAATTATTAGTCATTAATGTGAATGTTTTTAATATGTTGATAATTTGTTGAATTTTATTAAAATATAAATAATTATAATTGGCATTAATAATGTTTGAATTAATGATTTGTATTAAACATTAATTGTTAATATTAAAATGTATATTAATTAACACTAATAATTAATGTTATTATTATTATTACAAACTGGATTCCAAAAAAGTTGGGACACTAAACAAATTGTGAATAAAAACTGAATGCAATGATGTGGAGGTGCCAACATCTAATATTTTATTCAGAATAGAACACAAATCACAGATCAAAAGTTTAAACTGAGAGAATGTATCATTTTAAGGGAAAAATATGTTGTTTCAAAATTTCATGGCGTCAACAAATCCCAAAAAAGTTGGGACAAGTCCATTTTTACCACTGTGTGGCATCCCCCCTTCTTCTTACAACACTCAACAGACGTCTGGGGACAGAGGAGACCAGTTTCTCAAGTTTAGAAATAGGAATGCTCTCCCATTCATGTCTAATACAGGCCTCTAACTGTTCAATCGTCTTGGGCCTTCTTTGTTGCACCTTCCTCTTTATGATGCACCAAATGTTCTCTATAGGTGAAAGATCTGGACTGCAGGCTGGACATTTCAGTACCGGATCCTTCTCCTACGTAGCCATGATGTTGTGATTGCTGCAGAATGTGGTCTGGCATTATCTTGTTGAAAAATGCAGGGTCTTCCCTGAAAGAGATGACGTCTAGATGGAGCATATGTTGTTCTAGAACCTGAACATAGTTCTCTGCATTAATGGTGCCTTTCCAGACATGCAAGCTGCCCATGCCACAAGCGCTCATGCAACCCCATACCATCAGTGATGCAGGCTTCTGAACGGAGCGTTGATAACAACTTGGGCTATCCTTGTCCTCTCTGGTCCAGATGACATGGCGTCCCAGTGTTCCATAAAGAACTTCAAATCGTGACTCATCTGACACAGAACAGTCTTCCATTTTGCCACACTCCATTTTAAATGACCCCTGGCCCAGTGCAAACGTCTGAGCTTGTGGAGCTTGCTTAGAAATGGCTTCCTCTTTGCACTGTAGAGTTTCAGCTGCAACGGCGGATGGCACGGTGGATTGTGTTCACTGACAATGCTTTCTGGAAGTATTCCTGAGCCCATTCTGTTATTTCCTTGACAGTGGCATTCCTGTTTGAGGTGCAGTGACGTTTAAGGGCCCGGAGATCACGAGCATCCAGTAGAGTTTTACGGCCTTGACCCTTACGCACAGCGATTGTTCCAGATTCTCTGAATCTTTTGATGATGTTATGCACGGTTGATGATGATAACTTAAAAGTCTTTGCTATTTTACGCTGGGTAACACCATTCTGGTATTGCTGCACTATCTTTCTGCACAACAATGGTGGAATTGGTGATCCTCTTACCATCTTGGCTTCTGAGAGACACTGACACTCTGAGAAGCTCTTTTTATACCCAATCATGTTGTCAATTGACCTAATTAGTGTTAATTGGTCTTCCAGATGTTCGTTATATGCTCAATTTCCTTTTTCCAGCCACTTATTGCTACTTGTCCCAACTTTTTTGGGATTTGTTGACACTGTGAAATTTTGAATCAACATATTTTTCCTTTAAAATGTTACATTTACTCAGATTAAACTTTTGATCTGTCATCTATGTTCTATTACAAATAAAATATTGACATTTGCCATCTCCACATCATTGCATTCAGTTTTTATTCACAATTTGTTTAGTGTCCCAACTTTTTTGGAATCCAGTTTGTACGGTACTAATGAATAATAATAATAGGTGCCTTCCGTGCACGTTGAACCAAAATGGCTCCATACGTTACTCGGTTTCTGTGAAGAGTTTTCTCCTATTCATTTCCTATGGGAAATTTGGCATCTTTGTTAGCAAAATATGTCGCCATGGTAACGGTGAATGCCAATAAAGGTAGATGCACACTTCCCGGAGCCGGGCCGGTCGTTTTGATATAACGTGTGTGGGCGTCCACGTTGCGGTTCGGGCCAGTGGAAAAAGATACACTTTTCAGGTGTACAATAATAAGCGGGCAGTCACCAACTACCGGTAGTTCCTGGAGTTGGTGAAATCTTGCATCTTTGTTCGCAGATTACATCGCCATGGTAACATTTGCATGGCAGTCCCCAAATACATTTAGAGCTTTTTTTATGTTCAAAAAGCTACAGTATATGACACAGTAAAACAAAGACACACAACAATGGATTTGTTTGAATCAGACGCATTGATCTTACTCACATCTTTCTAGGATGAGGCTTGCATCTGTAGTACCAGTACTCGTGTTCCTCACAACCTGTCTGAAAATCTGTAAAAGGTCAGACACAGGAACATCAAACTACTGCGCCTGAATGTTTTCATGTGTTTATTGAATCCTCTCTCACCTGGGCTGATGCACTTCTCAACATCTTGTCTGTGCTGCAGGCAGCTGGCTCCAGACAAACGCAGCAGCACAAGTTTCCAACACTGACCTTGTCAACAACAAATAAAATTAAACGCTGGCATTAAATTACGTGTTTGCTTTGAATACACCACTTTTATTTTGACATTCCAAACTATATGAATTTCTTAGATTAAAAACAAAATTAGTGTGAATGTGTATTTTACACTTGCTTCCACAGTTAAGACAAAAATGACATAAAACAAAACATTTTATAAACAAGGAGGGGAAAAAAACAAGTCAAGATGATCATCATGCAACGATGCTCCATCCTTATTCTTCTTTCTGCTGTTCCCTCTTCAGGGGTCTCCACAGCGAGTCATCCTCCTCCATCTCACTCTGTCCTCACTCCAACTACCTCCATGTCCTCTAACTGCATCCATATATATGGGTGTAATTATTGATGATAAACTGTCATGGAAACAAACAGCATACAAATCTTGTAAAAACTGAAATATCTAAGTCCACTGCAGTACAGTATTATATAGAGTAAGGGACTTATTGAATAATAATGCTTCGTATTTGCTATATGATACAATTATAGTCCCGCATTTAACTTATTGTGTTAATGTTTGGGGAACAGCGTGTAAAACCATAACAAAACCTTTTTTTATTTTACAGAAAAGAGCTGTAAGAATTATAACAAGAAAGCATTATTGTCATCCTTCAACTATTTTGTTTTATCAATTGAAATTACTTAAGTTTTATGATTGAGGTAAGACTATAATATTCTTTTAGTTATGTATAAAGCTCAGAATTACTTACTACCATCGAACATTCAAACATATTTTGTGAAAAGAAAAAGTTGTTATAATCTTAAGGGAATGGATATTTTTGTTAAACCACAGTATTTACCGGTAACTAGTTTAAAGGGTCAGTCTACTTCAATAATGGACAGGGAATAGGTCTATGGAATAGTTTGGAAAATGATGTTAAAAAAGTGAAGTCAATGTTTATATTTAAGAAAAAGATTACCGGTAAGACTATTTTGTTGAAAAGATACATACCGTATAAGTTAGTTAATATCAAATGAATTATAAACGGTAAATTCGTACGAGTTATATATTTTGTTGTATTATGTATAGATGATTATTGTTTGAATTGATAGTTTGAATTGATTTTGTTTAAGAAAAATCAGATATGATAAGATTTTTTCTTCTTCCGTTTCCTTTCATTTTATGTTTGTTTTTTAAATTTTTTGCGTTTTGAAATTGTCTTCGTCTTTTATAATTGAAATGAATAAATTAAATAAATAAAAACATATCTCCTCTTTGTCTTTTTTCCTGGCAGCTGCATTTCTAACATCCTTCTACCAATACACCCACTGTCCCTCCTCTGGACATGTCCAAACCATCTCAGTCTGGCTGGCCTCATTATCTCCCAGTTGTTCAACATGTGCTGTACCTCTGATGATCTCATTCCTAATCTTATCCATCCATGTCACTCCTAAGGAGAACCTCAACATCTTCATTTCTGCCACTTCCAGTTTCTCCCTCTTTAGCACTCCCCATTTTCCTGGACAGGTGACCCCCCTCCCAGGTAGTCCTGCACCTTTGTGACCTCTAATGTGCAGTAGTCCAAGGGAAAACCGTGACAAATAAGAAAGACTAAACTGTTCTGCGTTTTAAAGTTAAAGAGCGAAAACTAACATTGCTGTTAGTTGAAAAAGCCTTTAATTTAAACGTGATACAGTCTAAGCCGCATGATGTTCAGAAATCTCCCGCCACTAAATGTTGACACATAAAATACATAAAATGTGGAAAAAAATACATGTTTTTAGTTGTCAGGTTGAAAATTACTTATATAGTAAATATATAGTTTTTAAAAAGCGCCAGAACGTGCTACTTACAAATGAAAGAATCTGGGAGAAACCTCAGCACACTACTTCGAAAAGCACTAGTCTCACGCTGCTTCCGGTCCGTCTGCATTAAATGTCCGTCCGAAATGTTTCAATTCATAACAGTTCCGTTTCTCGAAGAAAAATAAAATTATACAAAAAAGTAACCATTCAAAACAATTGCCTGTTTAAAAAAAAATGTTAATATATAATATATATGAATAATTTAGATATTTATAAAATCGTGAAAGAATACAAAAAAGGGCAAAAAAATATATATTTTATATAATGTGCACAGAGTGAGAACGAAGTAAAAACTTTGAATGTTTGCAGGAACATTTCCAGTAAATGGTATGTGACATTGTGAATTGTTTTTAGCTTTAATTTATTTTTATTTTTTAACAATGCTCACAGAAATTCACCTTTTTTAGTTTTGCACATAGTTTTTATTAATTGTTTATTAATTGTTTGTTTATTAAATTTGTTCATTTTTTTTACAAAAGAAACAATACAAGACAATCTCATAAATGATAGTGTACAAAATGTAAAAAAATGAAAGGTAGCAGAAAGAAGAATAAATCTTATTATATCTGCCCCTTACTTCCAACAATCAGATTAAACAACAATAATCAACCATGTAAACAATAATAATCTTCAACCAACTTTTTCCAACAATCAGATTAAACAATAATAATCTTCAACCAACAGTACAAAATGACTAACTCTTTCTAATTTTCTAACTAATACAATACACATTACGCTATTTCATATATATTTTTTAACACATTTGTTTTGATCATTTTTTTAAATGTAAACATTGACTTCCCTGGATTGAGGTAGAACGTCCCTTCAAACTGGTTCTGAATTGTGGTTTTACAAACATCTCTGTCCCCTTAAGATTATAACAACTTTGTCTTTTAACAAAGTGCATTTGGATATTTAAAGGTAATGCATTATTTTGAGCTCTATACATAACTGATAAAATATTATAGTCTACCAAATCATGGAACTTCAATAACTTTAGTTGATAAAATAATGTACTTGATGGATGACGGTAATGCTTTCTAGTGATAATTCTTACAGCTCTTTTCTGTAATACAAAAATAGGTTTTGTGATTGTTTTACACGCATTCCCCCAAACATCAATACAATAGATTAAGTGTGGAACAATGATTGTGTTATACAACAAATACAGAGCTTTATCATTCAATAGGTCTCTGACTTTGTACAGTACTGCAATCGATTTAGCTATTTTTATTCTTACAGAATTTATGTGTTGTTTCCATGTCAGTTTGTCATCAATGATAACACCCAAAAACTTCACCTCACTCACTCTACAAATCTCAACACCCTCAATTTTGAGTGGAACATCAACAGTTTTCTTTTTATTACTGAATATCATGTAATTAGTTTTTTCTAGATTTAATGATAATTTATTTATTTTAAACCAAGTTTGTATCTTGACAAATTCTGTCTTTATCAATTCCAACATTTGTTCTATATCTTCACCTAAACAGAAAAAAGTGGTATCATCAGCAAAAAGTACACATTTAAGGAGTCCTGACACATTTACCAAGTCATTCACATATAAAATAAAAAGCTTTGGTCCAAGTACAGAGCCTTGGGGAACTCCACATGTGATATTACAGAGGTCAGATCTTACATCATTTATTTGTACAAATTGTTTCCTATCTTTTAAGTAGCTAGATACCCACTGTAATGCTGGTCCTCTAATACCATATTTGTTCAGCTTTTCTAGGAGAATGGTGTGATCAATAGTATCGAATGCTTTTTTTAAATCAACAAAAATACTGATACAATATTGTTTTTGATCGACAGCAGTAGTTATTTGTTCCATTAATTCCATGAGAGCCATTGATGTAGAGTTTTTTGATCTAAACCCATACTGACTGTTGCTTAGAATATTTTGTTTATCTATAAATTGATCTAGTCTGTTTACAAATAGTTTTTCAAGAATTTTTGAAAACTGTGGTAACAAGGATATAGGTCTATAATTGTTGAATACACATTTATCACCATTTTTAAAAAGAGGAACGACCTTAGCTACTTTCATATTATCTGGAAATATTCCTGTTGAAAATGATAAATTACATATGTATGTGAACGGCTCAATAACATGGCTCATTATGTCCTTTACAAACATCATATCCATGTCCACCCAGTCTTTTGATCTCTTGTCTGTAAGATTTTTTACTACATTCATTATTTCCTCTTTGTTAGTTCCATTTAGAAAAATACTATTTGCACAACCTGTAATTGAGTGGATCACATTTTTATCTACTTTTGGTATCTTAGCTGCAAGGCTTGATCCAACATTCACAAAATATTGATTAAATCCATTAACAATTTCATTTTCATCATGAATTTCATCGTTGTCTTTTACATAGTGGAAAAGCTTATTGCACTTTGAACAGGCGATGTTTCGTAGGATTTCAGGCTCTCGAATACAGACTTGTCTCGATCAATAGTGGTCCGGCCACTGAAGTTTTGGCCATTTTTTCCACTCACCTGGACGCAGTACGGGTCAACACATTTCCCGTTAATGTTAATTTTTAATTTACCCTTTATTTATACAGGTAGTCAATGCAATGAGCCACGATAATTCATTTTCAAGAGAGACCTCTTTAGGGAGCAGATGGTGGGGGTTAGGGGCCTTGCTCAGTGGCCCAGGGTGGGGCAAATGGGGTGGAGGCAGGTGTGGGTGTTTCACCGTTTTCCACCCACATTTTTTGATGTATGGTACCGGAGCTTGTGCCAGCGATCTTCCAATCACAGGCCCACCGTCTCAAGCCTCATGTCAAAGAGGAAGTTACTTTCGTGAAAACCAAAGTTGTGGATCAACCAGTTCGAAAGCCAAAACCAGCTGCTCACATGATTAAAGAGGTCAGCCCAACTATGGATTGGCTGAGTGAATAGCAAACAGGCATCAGGGTGCTAATGATATAAGGTGCCATTTATAAGACTGAGCTGCATATAGCTCCTCAGACTGAAGAGGAAAGAAATGTTTAATATTTGGTTTTATGAATGTCCGGACTTTTAGATTTTTCTCCCTTGATTGAGCATGCATCGTCTCCGTGAACCATAGTACACAGATCACTAATGTTGCAACATACACGCTGATACTACAGCAACAAGCCAGTTGGTTTGACAGCGTTCTCTCTCATTATGCGTGTATCCACCGTGTTAAGACAAAATTCTCTGCCTTTAACCAGTCACACATGATTATACATCCAGGTGGAGCAGTGGGCAGCTATGAAGCAATTTACTCAATGACACAAGTATGGCAGTTGACCTTTTGATTCTGGTCTGGTCTCAAGTTGGCTGCCCAAACTCTTTTCTATTTAACTGAGCTGCTCGAGGGGGGCCACATGTCAAGATCAGTTAAAGATCATAAACATTGGAAGTACAATGCAAGATCATTTCAGTGCACATTGGTCAGTTAAAAGTGCATTTTATTTAAGACATTTAAAATAGAAAACACTTTAGATATGTTAAAATGTACAGTGTCTGCAGCAGCTTGATCCTGGTCCAACCAGCCTCTGGATGAATGTTTTAGGAGGCAACATCTGAAGCTGCTGACAGTTGGTCACTTTGTTCTAATGAGGTGATCACAGCCGTCTGATAGCAAAGCCACCAAAGTTTGCAGGGATCTTGTAAACAGTAGCCAAGGCCAAACCCTGAGGAGCTCCCACAGTGCTGCTCCTGGGGACAGCCCGATCATAACTGGTTTTGTGGGTCTGCAGCCAGTTTGTGGCTCTGGATCCTCCTTGACCCACAGCAGGTTTCCAAGCCTGGGTGTGAGGAGAGAACCTCCTGGCCTTCTGTCCTTCAGATCTACGTTTTGAGAACACCCTTTTAGCAGGACCACGAGCGTTTGTTTGCATTGGTACAGAGCGTTGTCCAGGAGCGTCGGGGTTAAACAGACGAGAAGAGAAGCCCACCTCGCTGAAGTGGATTTTAGCAGCAGCTCTGGAAGATTGACGTGGTGCAGGAACAGGTCTGGAGGAAAACATCTGCCTGGGAGACAAATTAGGATACTTGACTGGACGCTGCGTTCCCCACAGAGCAGACCAGTTTCTTCTGCTGATAGAGGGGTTCTGGTTCTGAGGACCACCAGCAACAGCAGAAGAAAGTCCAAACTGCCTTGCTCCTATTGGAGCATCAGCCCTGGGTGAGAACAGCCTTTGCCTGTTTGCTTTGGATGCTCTGCTCTTCACCAGTCTGACTGAACTCTGGGAAACTTGTGGGGAACTCCTAGTGGAGACTGCAGGACCAGAACCACTGGAGACTGCAGGACCAGAACCACTGGAGACTGCAGGACCAGAACCACTGGAGACTGCAGGACCAGAACCACTGGAGACTGCAGGACCAGAACCACTGGAGACTGCAGGACCAGAACCACTGGAGACTGCAGGACCAGAACCACTGGAGACTGCAGGACCAGAACCACTGGAGACTGCAGGACCAGAACCACTGGGGACTGCAGGACCAGAACCACTGGGGACTGCAGGACCAGAACCACTGGGGACTGCAGGACCAGAACCACTGGAGACTGCAGGACCAGAACCACTGGAGACTGCAGGACCAGAACCACTGGAGACTGCAGGACCAGAACCACTGGAGACTGCAGGACCAGAACCACTGGAGACTGCAGGACCAGAACCACTGGAGACTGCAGGACCAGGGTTGAAGCTCCTGCTCTGGAGCCAGAGAGGAGAAATGAAGCCTTGTCTGACTTGATCCTGGGGATAGCTGCCAGATGTGAAGAGGCTGCCATCTGGTGGTGGGAGGCCAACATATGTGTTGCTGCTCTGGAAGCTCTGAGCTGGAGGAGAACGAGACAACATGAGTCCACCATGGTGGGACGTTGGACCAACAGCTGACATTCCTGTTCTTACCTCCTTCAGTCCAGAGACAACATACATGCTCTGCTTGAACCAAGACCACCACCAAGATCCTGTTCAGGAAACAAAACAAGAAGGTTAGAAAGTGACATCAAGTCCACGACAAAACACTCACCCCAAACCAAGTCCACAACAAACACTCACCCCAAACCAAGTCCACGACAAACACTCACCCCAAACCAAGTCCACGACAAACACTCACCCCAAACCAAGTCCACGACAAACACTCACCCCAAACCAAGTCCACGACAAACACTCACCCCAAACCAAGTCCACGACAAACACTCACCCCAAACCAAGTCCACGACAAACACTCACCCCAAACCAAGTCCACAAGTCATTTCTGGGTCTCTGCTCAAAGACCAGCTGCAGGTGCTGCTTCTGTGTGTGGGACACAAGTGAGAGCTGGTATTTACTGGAACCTGGAGCCAATCACTGATCAATGATTTGATTGTCTGCAGGTGCTGCTGATCTGGAGTCAAGAGGTTCATCTCATTTGTCTCAGTTTTATGATTCTTCCGACAATTCAATACTCTCCTGCTGTTGCTCTTCCTCTTGTCCCATCACGGGTCCTCGTTTATTTATTTATTTATTCTTCCTTTTATAGATGGCCTCCCTTCTCACCTTACAGCCATCCTCTTCACACCATTATGATTTTTTAAAAATAGGATAGAAAGAAAGTAAAGAAGGAAAGTAAGACCACAAAATATAATAAACATACACAAAGAGAGCACAACACACCCGACCGCTGTCCGCAAACCTGCAAAGAACATGACAGAACACAGCAACAAAACACATGTATAAGAGACTTAGAATATTCATGGCTTTGCAGTAGTTTTCTATAAATATATACTGTATACCTATACCTAAATATTCATTCATTCATTCATTCAACCTTTATTTATACAGGCTAGCCTCGTTGAGCCACGGGGACTCATTTACAAGTACAGTATATACATACATACATATACATGCATATGCAGTCACATACACATCTACATATCCACATACTACAGTATACCTCATATACATCTCTGCATCTATCCGTGTGTGGTTGTGAACATGCATAAGTGTATAAGGCTTCTCCAATAGAACATTCAATAGTGACCGCGAAGCATCAGAGACCCGACCCCCAAGACCAGAGGCAGACAAAGGGAGGACCAGAGCCCAAGACCCCAAGAGGGACGCAGAGCGCGGAGCCCCCAGGGCCACCCAAAGAGGACAAACCACTCACCCACCCCCCAGATCCGACCGTAGGGGAAAACCGGAAGAGCCCCACCAGCAATTACACACAATGACACCCCGGAGCCAACAGCGACATACTCACAGGCCCCCGCCAGAACCCGCTGCACCGACGTAGCCCCAGGCCTAGGAACCAGGGCCCGGGCACCGAGGACGCACACCCCTCAGGCCCAGGCCCAACAGGACCAGATGACCCGAGCCCCACCAGACAGCCACCAGGCAGAGCCGATACACGCCCAAGCGCCCAGCTCCCGACAGAGGGCACCAAGCGCGTCGGCAGGCAAAGGCACACCCCTCTAGGGCGCCGCGTGGCAGGAGCCCGACACTAAGCAGCCCCAGCTGTATCAAAGAAGGGGGCGGCCTAAGTCCCAGCCTGGCAAATAATCATTCATACACAGACACAATCACACCGACCCATCCTCATCCTTACCCTCACTCACTCAAAGACGTACAATAATGACACATTCCATTCATACTCCCGATACGCACTCTATACCCCCCAGATCCAAGACATGTACCTGCCCCCTGCATGGGGCAGCCCACGCCCAGCCAACATCTAAGATCTGGCCCAACCCGCGCCCAGCCGACACGACACCCGAGTCCATACAGCCTCAGGGAGAGCGCAGCGCCAGCCCCGTCCACGGCAAATCCCCAGGCC
>JBBPBX010002762.1:0-20003 GCA_038048925.1 Garcialebias charrua | reverse complement strand
GACCCCACCCCTGGAATGGCAACCAGGGAACCAGGGGGTAATGAGAAAAAAAAAAAACACAAGACCCCGACACACACACCCCCCAGATGTGCTGTTGATGTGTGTTGTTATAAAGTACAATTAAAAAAAGGGAAAGAGAAGGAGCAGAGGCTTGCATAATGCAAGTTTCCCCTCCACCCCAACTCTAATCCAAACCCTTACTGTCTAAATGCATCATTGGAAGTGAGCACAGGCACAGGGGGCGAGAGTGTCATCCCGCCACCCATAGTCATAGTGCCCACCTCAAGTTCCTATATGTGAATGTCATGAGGATGTTATGAGTGAATGTCTATGGTGTATAATAAAGTTGAGTGCCAGGTGGCTCTGTCAAAAGAGATGTAAAATTGTAGAGATGTAAAACCGTCCAGAGCCAGGCACCAGAGCGCAAGCCAGCCCAAAGCCCGGCAACCCACCCGCCAGAGCCCAAGATCCCCGACCCCCACCAGGCCCAAGCCCAGGGATGACACGCCCCCAGAACCCCAAGCCTCCGACGCCCACCCCGAACCCACCCCAGCACAGCCAGGCCACCGATCGGTGACCCATGACAGCTGCCACAGACCACCTGAGGGCCAGCATGCAGTCACCAGAAGACATCCCCCAGAACCACCCAGGTCCTCCCCAGGGCGAAAGCAGGGCCCCCCTGCCCAGATACCCCCAACAGCCCAGCCCCCGACAACCCCCCGGTGCCCCAAACCCCGACACCCCCCATACCAGCCCCAATGCCCCACAAGGCCAGATCCCAGACCCCTCACCCCCACTATGTAACAGAGCCGATCAAAGAATGCCAGAGAGATTGATCCGATGTGTCGGCAGATGCTGTTTCAAGACTAATATGATCTAACAGAAGATTTTTATACTGATTAATGCTAAGATTATTTTTATTTTTCCAATTCAGGAGTATGGTTTTCTTTGCGATGCATAAGGCAGTGAAAATCATGCGGGATGCATTTTTTTCTAATGTAACATCTTCAAAAATACCCAATAAGCAAACAGTTGGAGAGAGTGGAATATTACATTTCAGACATTTAGACAAGTCTTGACAGACCTGGACCCAGAACCTCTGAACGGGTGGACAGAACCAGAGTGCGTGAATATAATCATCAGGTATATTGCCTGTGCACTGTGAGCAGTTGTTAGATTATGTAAATCCCATATTAAACATTCGCTGACCTGTATAATGTACTCTATAGAGAACTTTATACTGTATTCCGCTCATTCTCAATCAGTTCATCTGGACAGTTTCTTTTTAGCAGAAACGTTTCACCCTCACTCCAGAGGGCTTCCTCAGTCAGAGTAGTCCAAAGCACACTGAAGTTAACCCACCAAGTAAGCAACTTATGTGGACCAACCAGTTTGCTGTAGCCAAGATGGTTTCTGGCGCCCCCAGAAACCATCTTGGCTACAGCAAACTGGTTGGTCCACATAAGTTGCTTACTTGGTGGGTTAACTTCAGTGTGCTTTGGACTACTCTGACTGAGGAAGCCCTCTGGAGTGAGGGTGAAACGTTTCTGCTAAAAAGAAACTGTCCAGATGAACTGATTGAGAATGAGCGGATTTGATACCTGGACTATTGAGAATTAACTTTCTTGTCTTTATACTGTATTAATTGTAAATTGGAGATTCTAGTCATTTTAAATGTTTTTAAACATTTTTGAGACCAGGTGTTTTGGTCAAAGTTGATTGATAAATCTGTCTCCCATTTTGCAGCAGGTAGCGTTATGGAGTCATCGATTCTAGACAGTTTCTTGCATATATTTTAGATAATAATTTGGGGGGTTTAAGATTAATGAACTCTAACACACATATTGGTGTTTCTAACAATGTTTTTTTAAGCTTAAATTTCTTTTTTACAATAGAATTAATTTGTTGATATTCTAAGAAGTATTTATTGTCAATGTCATATTGTATTATTAATTCATTAAATGGAATAAAGTCTACACCATCAAATATGTGTTCCAAACGTTCAATTCCTTTAACTCTCCAACCTAGGAAATTTAACATATTATTTTCTTGCTGTATATCAGGATTGTTCCAGATGGGTGTTTGTCTGCATGGGAGTAGTGAAGACTTTGTCATTTTCAGATACTCCCACCATGCCGTCAGAGATGAGCTTATACTGATACCATTAAAGCAAACATGTTTTTTTATATTTGTACTAATAAATGGCAGATCTGAAATCCTAATATTATTACATAAAGTTTGTTCTCTATCCAAGTTACATCTAATGCATTTGGATTTAACCACTTTGAGATACAGTATATTGTAACCTATTGGCTAAATAGTAGTGATGGAAGTTGGGAAGTTCTAATCCTCCGGTATCTTTAGATTTCTGTAATGCTTTTAAGCTAATACGTGGGGTTTTGTTTTTCCAAAGGAATTTAGATATGACAGAGTCCAGGGACTTAAACCGTTCAAATGAAGGTTTATTTGGAATCATTGAGAATAAATAATTTATTCTCAGTAGAACCATCGTTTTTACTGAGGCAACTCTTCCCATAAGGGATATGGGTAGAGATTTCCATCTAGTAAGATCGCCTTCAATTTTCTTTAATAGTTGTATGTGATTTAATTTTAGTAAGTCTTCCAATCTAGGAGAAATGTTAATACTGTACCCAATGTTACCTGTTAGTCTTTCATTGAAGGAAGTATTAAACACGCAATTTATTGGAAGAGCTGTAGATTTTGATCAATTTACCGGTATAGAATAATCAGAAACTTTTGAGAAAGTGTTTATTAATTCGATAACATTAGATATTGAGTTTTCTGAGTTTTGAAGGAAAACTAAAACATTGTCAGCATAAAGACTAATTTTATGTTCTATATTTTTACATTGTATGCCTTTAATATCAGCAGTTTGCCTTATTGTTGCTGCTAAAGGTTCAATAAAAATAGCAAATAGTGCGGGTGAAAGTGGGCATCCATGCCTGGTGCTCCTCTGTAAACAAAAGCTTGAAGATATTTGATTATTTGTCCTGACACATGCTTTTGGTGAGCTATATAATATTTTTAACCAATTAATAAAATAATTTCCAAATCCAAATTTAATCAAGGTAGCATATAAAAAAAATCCAATTTATGTACTCTATCGAATGCTTTTTCTGCATCTAAAGATAAAATAGCTGATTCAATATTTTTACTATATGAATACTCTATTAAATTATATAATCTGCAAGTGTTTGTTGTCGAGTGTCTTCCTTTTATGAATCCAGTTTGATCAGGATGAATAATGAAAGGAGTTATCTTCTCTAATCTTTTAGAGAGGGCTTTACAAATTATTTTAACATCGACATTAATAAGAGAGATCGGACGATAACTGGTAGGTAATACTGGGTCTTTGCCTGGGTTTAATAGGAGACTAATGTTGGCTGAATTCATATGTGTTGGAAGCCTGCCATTTTCTTCTGACTCATGTAACATTCTGTGAAATATTGGTTCCAGTATATTCCAAAATTCTTTGTAAAATTCTGCTGGACAGCCATCTGGGCCAGGAGATTTTTTATTAGGCATGTTTTTAATCGATTTACGGAGTTCATCTGATGGTGAGTCTAGTTCTGATGATTGACTAGTGTCTAGTTTTGGAAGTGTTACTCTCTCCAAAAATTGATTGATATCCTCATCTGTTGGATTTATTTGTGGAGTGTATAGAGTTTTGTAAAAATCTCTAGAAACACTGTTTACTTTTCCCTCATCATAAGTTATGTTTCAATTTGAGTCTTTAATACCATATACTGTATAGACATTTTTTCTTTGTTTAATTTGAGTTGGTTTGCTAAAAAGCTCCCTGATTTATTATTGTGTTCAAAATTTTCTAATCGAAGTTGTTGTATTAACAATTAGTTTTTCTTGTCAATAAATTCATTTAGTTCTAATTTTAACTTGCATAGTTTTTGCTGTGTTTCCGTTCCTTGTAAACCTTCTGATAATTTGATGGATTTCTCTAATTCCTCAATACGTTTATTTTCTTTTTTCTTTTTAATTTGTTGAATAGGATATTATTTTGTATCTCGTAACTGTTTTCCCAGTCTCTCAGAGTGTACATGCTGATGTTCCTGGCAAGTCATTAAACTCTAAATATGATGTCCATTCTTTTTTAAAATATTGTATAAATTCTTCGTCCTTTAGCAGTGAGGTATTTAATCTTCAGTTTATACTTTTTGGGATTTCTTTCTTATTAGCTAAATTTAAAGTAACTGGTACATGATCACCGACAGCAATAAGACTTAAGGTGTATCTTAGTATCTGAAATGTTGGTCAGCAATGAATTGCTTACTATGAAATAATCCAGACAAGAATAAGAGTTATGCACATGTGAAAAGAAAGAATATTCTTTGTTATCAGGGTGAAGAGAACGCCATGTATCGCAGAGTCCGTAGTTATGTACTGTTTAACTGTATTTATGGATTGCCAACTGCGTTGAGTTCCTACTGCATTCAGCCTGTCTATTTTATCATCTAGATCAGTGGTCCCCAAACTTTTTCCTGTGAGGGCCACATAACTTTTCCCTTCTCTGGTGGGGGGCCGGAGTCAGTTTTTAACAGGAAAAAGTGTGACGATTGCAGGAGTGCCTAAATCAGGGGTGCCCAACCTTTTTTGAACCAAGAGCTACTTTTGAAGTCGGCAGTTTGCCGAGAGCTACTCGTCCAGTCTCAGTATCAAAAAACAAAATTTTTCATCTCCCTACTCCTCACTTCTTTAAAGTAAATAAAACAGAACGTAATGTGTTGCTAGTTTTATTTAATTAAAGTATTTTATCAAAGTAAAAGGACGCAATATTTGAAAAGCACACCATATTTTTTAAAGAAACGAATAAACAATGAACTGAACAATATAAAACTCCCTCATTTACACTAACTATTTACAAAAAGTGACTTACAAAGGTGCAGATTTACAAATCTCCAACAACTATTTCAAACCTCAATAAAACCTAAATATCAAAACTAGGCAGCTGCTCTGTGCAGCAGGATGGTGTCATCTGGTGCAAGCTGTATAAAATAAATGTGTCTCTACCTTAGTGGCACTTCTGACACTGAGAGGAGGAGGCCAGGGTCTCATAAGTTGCGAGGTGCAGGCAGGTCTCCAGATGATCATCAGTCATTGTGGATCTGTTTTTGGACTTGATGATTTTCATGTGTGAAAAAGCAGACTCACACAGGTAGGTAGATCCAAAAAGTGCTGTTAAGTTCAAAGCACATCTTCGGATGTAAGGATACTTTTCTTCTGAGAGCAGACTCAAGAACTCTCCATCCACGCCAGGTGATGCTCGAATTACAGATGAGGCAAATAGACTTTGAATTAGAATAAACAAAAAAATACTCCTCCTCCCACTCTGTGTGAAAATAATACGTTTTTGTTTGCTTGTTTGCTAGTTTTCCATCCATGTTTATAATAATAATTAATTCAATTTATAACGCACTTTTCATTACTGAAAATCTCAAAGTGCTACACATATATTGAATGCTACACACATTCATAAACCGGTGGCGGCAGACTACCATGCAAGGTGCTTTCCAGTCCTACCGGGAGCAACTCAGGGTTAAGTGTCTTGCCCAAGGACACAACGACACATGGTGCGGGTCCCGGGAGTCGAACCGCCAACTTTCCGATCGGGAGACGACTGCCATTACCACTACACCACGGCCGCCCTGTTTACTGTGCACCGACAGCTTTATGTGAAAGGGAGACAATTCAACTTACTCCTTCATTTTTAAAAACTGTGTTAGGATAGGCTAAGTACTTGGTGACCGTACAGTACTGTACATGTATTCATTTGTAAAAAAAAAAAAAATTTAAATTTTTTTTTTCCTGGGGGCCGGACCAAAGGTGGGGGCGGGCCGGATGCGGCCCGCGGGCCGGAGTTTGGGGAACACTGATCTAGACCAAAGTTAAGATCACCTCCCAGTTTCATTGAGCAATCCATGTGATTTGATAGAATAGAAAATAGATCATGATAAAAGCGGCGGCGGCCACATTTGGCCCATATATACTAACAATACAATATTTTTGGCTGAGTATGGATAATTTTAATATTATATATCTACCGTGTGGGTCTATAACTGTGTCTAATACTGTGAAGTTAACATTTTTATGTATTAATATTGCTACTCCTCTTTGTCTCGATTTATAGCAGGCTGAGAATACATCAGGAAAGTCAGGAGATTTTAGCTCATCCACAGTTGAGGGTAATTTCTGAATTTCTTGGAGCAATACAACAACTACATTTAATCTTTTAATTTGGTTAAAGATTCTATATTTTTACGTTGGCTACCGGCTCCATTAATATTCCATGTGACAAACCTTAAGGTGCCCATACTTGTGCTTGTGAGAATATAGATAAACCACACCCATTATCACAAATGTAAAAAATAATAAAATACCCATGCAAAAACATAATCCTTGAGGGTTGATTATTTATGATAATCTAAGTGTTGTTCTTGAAGATAAATCATGGATGTATTCCTTTATGAGGTATTTGTATGGATGGACATGGGTGTATATCTGCCTTTGTGCTTGTGTGCTAATAAATGATATTGAAAAGAAAAAAGAAAGAGAAAGAAAAAATAAAAATAAAGGAAAAACAACAAAAAAGAACCACTGCGACATCGTTCACCTTCACCAGTGCAGACACCCGAGCTGTGCTTTACATTTTATTTACAAATGCCAGTTAATTCACCTCCAGTATAACAAGCGTTAGACCAGGACTGCTCAACTAAACTGCCCAGGGGGCCACAGTTACTAAAAGCCAAGCGCTCAGGAGTCATATATCAGTACTGTAGTTCTTATCATTGTTAGAGTATTTTAATGTTGATCATTTAAAACTTATAAACCAAGTATCTATTCACTCCTTGAGAAATATTTGTCTTACACAATACAGTACTTGTTTATTGAAACAGAACACCAAAAGAATGCTCTTTGTTTTTGAAACCTGCTGTTCTTGCCTCGGTCAAAACTGACCACATCTATTGTGTGAAAACTGTTTGAACCTGTTTTGTTGTTAAAAAAAAAAAAACTCACCCACAAAGTTAATAAAAAGGTTGGTGCAGGCCTTGGCAAATTGGACTTGTTCTCCGCCTGTTTTAGGAGACATTTCCCACTTTGCAAAGTTCTATACAAAATGCTAACTCTTGTTTCTTGTGTGATTCATTTTAGTAGATGCTGCAGGGTTGGTTTGAAAACCCATCAATCATTAAATAACTTTTATAATTAAAACTCTGATTTTGTTTTTAAGTGTATACTCATTGTTCGACCGACTTAGCTCACCAATGGGCCTGATTTGGCCCGCGGGCCATACATTGAATAGCCCTCCTCCAGTCTAACCTGTTCTTTTTAATAAAGCCACGGAGTGACGTCCCGTTCCCTGAACAGCTGACCGTTAACATAAGTTTGCCTACAGCCACCGTAGCTCTGACGCCCTCAGACATGTATTTCTTCCTGATTGGAAACAAAAACGTGTATCCGATCGAGGATTTCTTTAGGAAATTGATCATTAAAGCTGAAGTTCGTCCCACGCAGCTCTCTGCCCTGACTTAACCTTTTTTTTTTTGTTTATAATGTTCATATTTAACGATAATTGGCCGAGGTTGCTTGTTATTGGGCTTCTTAGCTCCAAGCCGGTGAACACGATGGAATGTGATGCTTTTTACCGTCTCGGTCGGGAGTTTTAGCCGACAAATGAACTCACAGATCGTAACTTCTGCATCCTCCTCTGCTCGTTCTGGGATCCCAGAGAACACAAAATTGTCCTGCATGCGCCAAGCTTTGAGATCCAGAATGGACTCTTTGATTTTCTGGTTTTCCCCAGACATCTGCGTCATCTTCTGGGTGAGTTCTTTCACATCCTCCCACAGAGTTTAGTTCTCTGCAGCAAGCAACGCCACCTGTGCTTGGCTGAACTCCAGAGACTCAGTGATTTAAATTCCTTGTGGATAACTTCCACCAGGGCTAGTCAAGCATTTAAGCTGGATAGCTTATGAATAGATTCAAACACATCTGTGAAACTTTTTTCTTGAGATGTGGATGTGCCGGGTGAGCCCTCTGAACGTGTGCATTTAGACGTTTTTGTGGGTGTAGTGTTTTACATCACGTTTTCAAAACACTCATCCAGAAAAGTCTCCAACTTGCTCATGGTCTCATCCAGTTTGAATCGACAGGCAGAGGTTCATGCGAACAATATTTTTATGTTTGGTTTAATAAATTGGCTCGTTTTTCCTGAATTTAATCATATTCATTTGGTTTACATGTATCCTGCCATGTAACTCACAGCGCAGCTCTCACCTGAAATCAGCCGCTCATCACCAGGTGCAACCAATAAGACTGGGTCAATTCTGTGCTTTTGCTATTTTCCAATATTTATAAAGACAATTGTCTTAGAGCAATAGCTTGAGCTAAACTGCACCAAGGGAGCAGGTTTCTCAACGACACAAGCATGGCAGGATATTGACCTTGTTCTTTTCTGGTCTCAAGTTGGTTGCCCGAACTAAACTGCTTGGGGGGGGGGCACAAGTCAAGACCAGTTAGAGCCTACTAATCATTGGATGTCTGTGCACATTGGGTCAGTTAAAAGTAAATTTTATTTAAGACACTAAGAACTTTAAAACAACATTTGAGACATTTAAAAATACACTTTTTGGATGTTAGAAATGTACAGTGTAGTGTCTGCGTCAGCTTGATCCTGGTCCAACGAGCCTCTGGATGAATGTTTTGGGAGGCAACATCTGAAGCTGCTGAAAGTTGGTCACTTTGTTCCGATGAGGTGATCACAGACGTCTGATAGCAAAGCCACCAAAGTTTGAAGGGATCTCGTAAACAGTAGCCAAGGCAAAACCCTGAGGAGCTCCCACAGTGCTGCTCCTGGGGACAGCCAGATCATAACTGGTTTTGTGGGTCTGCAGCCAGTTTGTGGCTCTGGATCCTCCTTGACCCACAGCAGGTTTCCAAGCCTGGGTGTAAGGAGAGAACCTCCTGGCCTTCTGTCCTTCAGATCTACGTTTTGAGAACACCCTTTTAGCAGGACCACGAGCGTTTGTCTGCATCGGTACAGAGCGTTGTCCAGGAGCATCGGGGTTAAACAGACGAGAAGAGGAGCCCACATCGCTGAAGTGGATTTTAGCAGCAGCCTGGAAGATTGACGTGGTGCAGGAACAGGTCTGGAGGAAAACATCTGCCTGGGAGACAAATTAGGATACTTGACTGGACGCTGCGTTCCCCACAGAGCAGACCAGTTTCTTCTGCTGATAGAGGGGTTCTGGTTCTGAGGACCACCAGCAACAGCAGAAGAAAGTCCAAACTGCCTTGCTCCTATTGGAGCATCAGCCCTGGGTGAGAACAGCCTTTGCCCGTTTGCTTTGGATGCTCTGCTCTTCACCAGTCTGACTGAACTCTGGGAAACTTGTGGGGAACTCCTAGTGGAGACTGCAGGACCAGAACCACTGGAGACTGCAGGACCAGAACCACTGGAGACTGCAGGACCAGAACCACTGGAGACTGCAGGACCAGAACCACTGGAGACTGCAGGACCAGAACCACTGGGGACTGCAGGACCAGAACCACTGGAGACTGCAGGACCAGAACCACTGGAGACTGCAGGACCAGAACCACTGGGGACTGCAGGACCAGAACCACTGGAGACTGCAGGACCAGGGTTGAAGCTCCTGCTCTGGAGCCAGAGAGGAGAAATGAAGCCTTGTCTGACTTGATCCTGGGGATAGCTGCCAGATGTGAAGAGGCTGCCATCTGGTGGTGGGAGGCCAACATATGTGTTGCTGCTCTGGAAGCTCTGAGCTGGAGGAGAATGAGACAACATGAGTCCACCATGGTGGGACGTTGGACCAACAGCTGACATTCCTGTTCTTACCTCCTTCAGTCCAGAGACAACATACATGCTCTGCTTGAAGCAAGACCACCACCAAGATCCTGTTCAGGAAACAAAACAAGAAGGTTAGAAAGTGACATCAAGTCCACGACAAAACACTCACCCCAAACCAAGTCCACAACAAACACTCACCCCAAACCAAGTCCACGACAAACACTCACCCCAAACCAAGTCCACGACAAACACTCACCCCAAACCAAGTCCACGACAAACAC
Organism: Garcialebias charrua; assembly: GCA_038048925.1. Classification (NCBI taxonomy): domain Eukaryota; kingdom Metazoa; phylum Chordata; class Actinopteri; order Cyprinodontiformes; family Rivulidae; genus Garcialebias; species Garcialebias charrua. The sequence goes on along the minus strand of JBBPBX010002762.1, from coordinate 9,881 downwards.
TCACCCCAAACCAAGTCCACGACAAACACTCACCCCAAACCAAGTCCACGACAAACACTCACCCCAAACCAAGTCCACGACAAACACTCACCCCAAACCAAGTCCACGACAAACACTCACCCCAAACCAAGTCCACGACAAACACTCACCCCAAACCAAGTCCACGACAAACACTCACCCCAAACCAAGTCCACGACAAACACTCACCCCAAACCAAGTCCACGACAAACACTCACCCCAAACCAAGTCCACGACAAACACTCACCCCAAACCAAGTCCACGACAAACACTCACCCCAAACCAAGTCCACGACAAACACTCACCCCAAACCAAGTCCACGACAAACACTCACCCCAAACCAAGTCCACGACAAACACTCACCCCAAACCAAGTCCACGACAAACACTCACCCCAAACCAAGTCCACGACAAACACTCACCCCAAACCAAGTCCACAACAAACACTCACCCCAAACCAAGTCCACAACAAACACTCACCCCAAACCAAGTCCACACAAACACTCACCCCAAACCAAGTCCACGACAAACACTCACCCCAAACCAAGTCCACGACAAACACTCACCCCAAACCAAGTCCACGACAAACACTCACCCCAAACCAAGTCCACAAGTCATTTCTGGGTCTCTGCTCAAAGACCAGCCTGCAGGTCCTGCTTCTGTGTGTGGGACACAAGTGAGAGCTGGTATTTACTGGAACCTGGAGCCAATCACTGATCAATGATTTGATTGTCTGCAGGTGCTGCTGATCTGGAGTCAAGAGGTTCATCTAATTTGTGTCAGTTTTATGATTCTTCCAAATAATACAGGTCCTTCTAAAAAAATTAGCATATTGTGATAAAGGTCATTATTTTTCATAATGTAATGATAAAAATGAAACTTTCATATATTTTAGATTCATTGCACACCAACTGAAATATTTCAGGTCTTTTGTTTTAATACTGATGATTTTGGCATACAGCTCATGAAAACCCTAAATTCATGTCTCAAAAAATTTGCATATTTCATCCGACCAATAAAAGAAAAGTGTTTTTTAATACCAAAAAAGTTTCAAATAATTATGTTCAGTTATGCACTCAATACTTGGTCGGTAATCCTTTTGTAGAAATGACTGCTTCAATGTGGCGTGGCATGGAGGCAATCAGCCTGTGGCACTGCTGAGGTGTTATGGAGGCCCAGTATGCTTCGATAGCAGCCTTAAGCTCATCCAGAGTGTTGGGTCTTGGCTGGGGCTCGTGACGCTCAAGTTCAACAAGGTTGGGTAGGACCTCCAGGGGGCGTATGGAGTAGGAAGCAGTACCTTTGTGCTGCCGTTGTCTGTACCTTTTAATGCTTACCAAGCTGATTTAACCACTGAACTTTTTGTGAATATCTGGAATTCGTCATATTCTGCGCAATAATGCCACCCAAAGCTTCTAAAATGAGCGCTGAACCTGAAGTCGCCGCCATTACTAAAGCTGATGTAAAGGATTATCAGGAGGTCACTACACTGACATGGTAGCTGCGTTAGCCGAACTCATCAGCGGTTGGAAGAAGTCGAGCGGTGCTGTGAGGGGCTGAAGTCCGATAATGCTGAACTGAAGGCTAAGCTAACTGAGCTGGAGGGGAGAAACAGGAGGAGTAACATCCGCGTTATTGGTCTACCCGAAGACATAGAAGGACCCCAACCAAGCAAGTTCTTCTCACAGTTTTTATGGAATGCTTTTGGACATGATGTTTTCCCCTCGGCACCAGAGTTGGACCGTGCCCACCGTAGCCCGATCCCCAAACCAGGCCCCAGAGACAGACCTCGGCCTGTCATAATTTGCTTTCATCATTACCAACACAAGGAGCTGGTGACTCGTGAAGCTCGGAAAAGAGGGATTTTGGAGTATGAGAACTATTCCTTCAGGATCTACGACGATTACACTCCAGAAGTGGGTAAACAAAGGAAGGAGTACAGGTCGGTAATGTCCGCCTTGTATAAAATGGGTCTGAAACCTGCACTTATGTACCCTGCAAGACTTCGTATCACTAACACAGATGGTACTCGTATAATGCTCGGATCAGTGGCTGATGCTGAAAAATTTATTCAGACTTTTAAGACTTCTTCTTGATTGATTACTCATGCACAAACGTTTCATTAATGAAACCGCTGCGTTAATTGTTTCATTTCTATTTTTGTAAAGGACGTTACCAAGTGCTGAAGTGTTCAGTGGTTGCTCTAACTTTAATTAAGACAAAACTTTACTACAGCTTGGTTGGTTTATATGTTTAATATAACCTGTTAGACGGGGCGAGGGTTTTCTTCTTTATTATCATATTATTTTAGGTAGTATTGAAATGGAGGTGTTTCAGTTAGTGAAGTTAGGTGTGCTGTTTGTTCTAGCAGCTATTTTCACCGACACCTGGGGGTTGTTGGGAGGGTGGGTTTTTTCTGTTGGTGTTAAGACAGTGTATTTCTTTTTGCTCAGCCAGAATATATGCTTTTTTCTCTTTGCTTGTCACTTTGATATCAATTGGTTTTTTATTTATTTTTATTTATTTTATTATTATTATTATTCTCTCCTCTTTTCTCTTATCTTAGAGCAATATGATGGGCAATTTTAAGATGATTACTTGGAACGTTAAGGGTCTAAATCACCCTGTGAAAAGGAAAAAAGCCCTCACACATATGAAAAACTTAGGTGCAGGAATAGTTTTTCTTCAAGAAACCCATCTTAATAACCGGGATAGTAATCGTTTAAAATGTGGGTGGGTGGGGCAGTCTTTCCACTCAAGCTTTCAGGGCAAAGCAAGAGGAGTCGCAATACTTATAAATAAAAATATATCATTTACACCATCAACAATTCTTGCAGATTCTAGTGGGCGGTATATTATAGTATCTGGGAAACTTTACAATTTGAATGTCACTCTAGTTAATGTCTATGCCCCAAACTATGATAACCCTCATTTTTTTTCTCATCTTGTTAAACTGCTCCCCCATCCAGATTCTCATTTGCTGATTATGGGGGGATTTCAATTTATGTCTTGACCCTGGGCTGGACAGGTCATCGACGAAACCGGGCTATATTACATCCAAGTCAGCAACTTATCTAAAGTCCTTTCTGTCAGATTTTGGTATTGTGGACCTCTGGCGCTTTTTGCACTCCCAGGACAGACAATATTCCTTTTTTTCCCATGCTCATGGGAGTTATAGTAGAATTGATTACTTCTTTATTGATAATCATCTAATCTCATATGTTCAGAACTGTGACTACAAACCCATAGTGATCTCTGACCATGCTCCTCTCTTAATCGAATTTAATTTACCTGCAACAGGGGCCCAGAGAAAGCATTGGAGGTTCAATTCCCTCCTGTTGTCTGATGAAGACTTTGTTAAATTTATATCTAATCAGATATCCCTATTTTTAGAAATTAATAATACCCCAGATGTCTCAGTTTCTACTGTCTGGGAAGCCCTGAAAGCGTATATAAGAGGACAGGTAATATCCTTTGCAGCTAAAAAGAAAAGGGATTCCCTGTCTAAACAAAAGGATCTCGAAAGGCAAATTGCAGACTTGGACACTAAGAATTCTCAAACTCCATCCCAACAGTTGCATAAGGAACGCTGTAGACTTAATGCAGAACATAACTTAATTACATCTCAGTCGATAGAATATTTATTGCTGAAAAATAGAAGTAGCACATACGAGCACGGTGATAAGGCTGGGGAGATTTTGGCAAGGCAGCTTAGGGGTGCAAGGGCCAAATTAACTATTGGTGGGATAACATCTCAAGATGACATCATCATTACGGACCAGCAAGGAATAAATGACGCTTTCCAGCATTATTATAATAAATTATATAGTTCTGATAATTGTTGTAACCCAGATCTCTTGCAAAACTTTTTTGGACGCTTATCCATTCCCAATCTAAACTCAGATCAAGTTGCTGCCCTGGACATGCCCATTTCAGAGCAGGAGATATTGGGGGCAATAAAATTGTTACAACCCCGGAAGTCACCTGGTCCTGATGGTTTGCCAAACGAATTTTATGCAGCATTCTCCGATCAGTTAGTTCCAATACTCTTTCAAGAAAGGATACCTCCCTCCCACTTTGAATCAAGCTTGCATAACTTTGCTGCTTAAAAAAGATAAGAATCCCACAGAATGTTCATCTTACAGGCCAATATCACTACTGAACAGCGATTATAAAATATTAGCAAAAGTATTGGCCTGTCGTCTGGAGCAGATCTTACCCAGTGTTATATCCCCAGATCAGACAGGGTTTGTTAAAAGCAGACGCTCTTTTTATAATATACGTCGTTTATTAAACATTATGCATACCCCTTGTCAAAATAATTCTGAATGCATTCTTTCCATTGATGCAGAGAAAGCATTCGACAGAGTAGAGTGGATCTATATGTTTGAAACTTTGGAGAGATTTGGTTTTGGTGGGCCATTTATATCCTGGGTTAAGTTATTATACTCCTCCCCATCAGCCATGATTCTAACGAATAACTTCTACTCTAAACCATTCAGTTTGCACCGCGGGACCCGACAAGGATGCCCACTTAGCCCTTTACTTTTTGTTTTGGCCATTGAGCCTCTGGCTCTGGCAATAAGAACATACAGCTCTATTAAAGGTATTACCAGGGGTAGGGTTGAGCATAAGCTTTCCCTCTATGCTGATGACCTTTTATTATACATATCAGAGCCAGAACAGAGCATCCCTCATATTTCAACGCTTCTCTCTCAGTTTGGGGAAATCTCTGGATATAAAGTAAATGTAAACAAAAGTGAGCTTTTTCCTCTAAATGCCTGCCTAAATTATATCACAAGTGCTACACCTTTTAAGATAACTAATCATAGCTTTGTCTATCTAGGTATTACATAACAAAGACTTTGGATGACCTCTATAAGAGTAATTTTGAGAAATTGCTTACCGAAACCCAATGTAACCTAAATAAATGGTCAACACTTCCTCTCTCCCTAATAGGAAGAGTGAATACAATCAAAATGTCAGTGCTCCCTAGATTCCTATATCTTTTTCAATGTCTCCCTGTTGTTATTCCAGGTGCTTATTTTAAAAAGTTAGATTCGGCCTTTTCGACCTACATTTGGAATAGCAAAAAGCCTCGTCTTAAAAAAGACCACTTGCAAAAATCAAAGAAAGATGGGGGTCTAGCCCTTCCCAATCTCCAGCACTATTATTGGGCATGTAATTTATATTGTCTCTCTTTTTGGATGCACTACAGCTTTAATGATGATGGTCCCATTTGGGTAGAGATGGAAAAATCGTCATGTGCCCCTTTATCTATGCCAGCTTTGATTGGCGCACCCTTACCTTTGCCTCTTAATCAGACCTCCTCGAACCGTATAGTTTATAACTCCCTGGCAATCTACTCTCAATTTAGGAAGCATTATGGCCTTCGTCAGATGAGTCTTTCCAGTCCAATCGCATTTAATATCCTTTTTCCTCCTTCGTTGCAGGACGCTACTTTCGGCGTGTGGCAAAGTAAGGGCTTAACATTTTTTAAGGACCTCTATATTGGAAACAAATTTGCTTCTTTTGAACAATTGTCTAACAAATTTGATTTACCAGCTTCACACTTTTTTAGATATTTACAGGTTAGACACTTTATTACCTCATACATGTCAGTCTTTCCTGATAAACCTTCTGATAATATAATTGATGAGCTGATGTCTTTTGACCCAACAAGGAGCAAAGCGATCACTTCCTGGATGAAATTGATCTCACATTTAGATTCCCGGTCCTTTGACACAATTAAACAATCCTGGGAGCAGGATCTTCAAATTACAATTAGTGAGGTAGTTTGGGCTGATATTTTGGGGAAAATCCACTCATCATCAATGTGTGCAAGACACTCTCTCATCCAATTCAAAGTAGTACATCGGGCACACCTTCATAAATCTAAATTGGCCAAAATCTATCCTCAAATCGACCCTATATGTGATAGATGTAAATCAGAGGAAGCCACACTATTACACATGTTTTGGAACTGCCCCAGGATACAAATATACTGGACTGGTATCTGTGAAGCACTCTCAGCGGTTTTTGGAATTCAAATTACTCTGAACCCACTCATGCTGCTCTTTGGTGTCACTCCTGAGGGTTTAGGTTTACCTAAAGGAGGCAGAAAGGTAATTGCTTTCTCGACCTTGCTAGCACGCCGTCTGATTCTCCTTAGATGGAAGGATGCTGCCCCACCCACAGTGTCAAACTGGATAAAAGATGTATTGCTTAACCTTAAACTAGAGAAAATCAGATATGTAATGAGAGGCTCTGAGAATAACTTTTATAAAACTTGGAAATTGTTTATGATTTTTTTCAATAAACCCTCAACAGAGGTTCGGGAATAATAGACCCTGGAATATTGGCTGAGCAAGTCTAATCTTGATATGGATTTTTGTATGGTCTTAAATTTTCGTTATTATTTTTTATTATTTTTTATTTTATTATTATTATAATTACTTTTTTATTTTTATTATTATTGTTATTTTTATCTTAGGTGACGGTACTTAGGGGAATGTTGGTTGTTTATTGGGTGTGTTATTTTTGTATTTTGTATATAAAGTGAAAAAAATTTTTTAATAAATATATTAAACATCAAAACAGTCCTGCATCGCTTTGCATCGCTTTGAATGAGAACATGCGGCTGCTCGCTGGCTGCGCTGGGACAGGTGGGGGCGTGGGTTAGGGGCCAAATCTCTGCCCCTTCTGTTCTCTGATTGGTCCGGTCAAAAATCTACCGGAGAAATCGTTGTCTATGAGAGAAGTCCCAGACCCAGCAGTGAAGGGAAATGAGAATTGAGCGGAGCTGCGTAGAATGGCGAGGGCCAGGCTATGGTCCTACTGGCTTCATCAGGTCGTGATCTACAACTTTCACTGGAGCGGTGCAGCCGAGTGTGATGCGGCCAGGTAGAGGATCAGTTCATCCAAGTCCGAGGCCATGGTCTTGAGCCGGAAAAGGGTAGCGTGCCCTCTCCGGGTCGGGGAGGGGGTCCTGCCCCAAGTGGAGGAGTTTAAGTATCTTGGGGTCTTGTTCACGAATGAGGGAAAACTGGAGCATGAGATCGATAGGCGGATAGGTGCAGCGTCCACAGTGAAGCGGGCGCTGTACCGGTCTGTCGTGGTGAAGAGAGAGCTGAGTCAAAAGGCAAAGCTCTCAATTTACCGATCGATCTACGTTCCCACCCTCATCTATGGTCATGAGCTTTGGGTTATGACCGAAAGAACAAGATCTCGGATACAAGCGGCTGAAATGAGTTTTCTCCGCAGGGTGTCTGGACTCTCCCTTAGAGATAGGGTGAGAAGCTCAGTCATCCGGGAGGGACTTGGAGTAGAGCCGCTGCTTCTCCACATCGAGAGGAGCCAGTTGAGGTGGCTCGGGCATCTGGTTAGGATGCCTCCTGGACGCCTCCCTGGTGAGGTGTTCCGGGCATGTCCCACCGGGAGGAGACCCAGAGGAAGACCCAGGACACGCTGGAGGGACTATGTTTCTCGGCTGGCCTGGGAACGCCTTGGGATTCCCCCAGAGGAGCTGCTCCAAGTGGCTGGGGAGAGGGAAGTCTGGGCCTCCCTACTTAAGGCCGAGATACAGTGAAGCAGACTCCGTATACGCGCGTATACGGACGTATACGCGCGTATACGGAGCGGCTGCTTCACTTCAGCTGACTCCAGCTCAGACGTTCTCCTTGTTGTAATATGAGCTGCTGCACACGAAGGGGACAACTGAGCACGCTGATTGGTCACTTTGACACGCCTACTGAGTTGATTGACAGCGCTCAGTCAGCTGCCTGAATGTGAAACCTAGTTGAAAGTGAAACCTTCAACATGAGCAGCTCGCTCAGACTTCTGCGGAACTTCTGATGCGCTGTTTCTACTATATATGTTATAAAAAGTTCTCTCAGAAATAAAAATAATAACAGGGAGCGCTTTTCCTGCAGCACACAGCCCACCAGGGGATATTAAAACATCGCGCACCAAGGTAGGACCTGAATTCATTCATTTCAATCATCGAGTGAACGGAGGAAGAAGCGGTTACTTGACTTTAGGCAAAAAAACAAAAGAAAAGGCCCGATCAGCGATAAAGAAGGGGAATTTATTTCATTTGTGTAACATACAAAACAGTCCGGCGCCGGGAAGTTTATGGTCAGACACCGCGTATCGCGCACGCGGATCGCGTATGCGTAGTAAAAAAATACCTTTGCGCGTACTTGCCCTGAGGGGCTACGCGGGGCTACGCTGCGTACGGGGCATACGTACGCTGCGTATTGGCGTATCGTGAGGACGCTCGAGTGTATCTCGCCCTTTAGGCTGCTACCCCCGCAACCCGACCCTGGATAAGCGGAAGAAAATGGATGGATGGATTTAGCTGTTTGGTTCCTAAAAGGCTCCGAAATAAAATGTATGCATTTTTGTAATACAGTATTTGGTGTACCCTTTTAAAACGACGGTATCGCCGACGATACATTTTCCACACGTTTTCCCAAGCTATTTTCAGATTACCGTAACTCTGCAACCGTTTGCGCTATCAGAAAAATTTAAACGGTGTTTGAAAGAAAAAAGAGTGCGCTTTTATGCTGTTTTTGCTGCAGTTACGGTAGTCACTCTCCCTCGGCTGCAAGCCCCGGGCAAAGCGAGGCTTTTGTCTTCAGCAGAAAGGAATGCAGCGTGAGGAATGCAGCGTGAGCAGCAGAGCAGAGATTCAGCAGAAACTATGTCAAACTAATGTATTTCAAGGAATAAACAGACAATAAGGAGATTCCTGGATGATTTGGAGAAGTTTCTTTTAGTTCTTCTGAAGAAAAAGCTGAAAAAACATTTGATCTAACAATCTAATAACTTTTTGAATTTTATTTCTGAATGAATGAGGCTCGCTTGTTACTTGTGGATAATAGTTTTTACTGGGTTCATAATAGGATGTATTTATAAGTTTTATTTTATATTTTATGTTGTTTTTAGAATAGTTTATCAAGTCTATAAAATATTATAATCATCAGTTTGTACTTTGTCTGTGTAGAAGTGCACTTTTGTGGACTATATATGAAAGTCTCAATACAACAGCACCACACACCACATTGCTGTGACCAACTCATTCGTGATACACAAGGACCAGTGTGTCACTATGAGAAGTAAGATGATGACCAGAGATTCCAGGAAGAGCTGGCAGCACACCTCCTAGGTGTTCCTCTTCGAAATGAGCCACAAAAAGGAACCTGTAGACCATCTCCAGCCCCATGCAGCAACGATCAGGCAATGTGTCTCAGAGAGCAAGCATGGGAAGGCGGCGCTGCAAGCACTGAATAAGAAAAGCACAGCCTGGAGGTGTGAGGCCTGTGATGTGGGCTTGTGCCTCAGCTGGAGAGAAACTGCTTCAGGGAATACAAACAAAGGCTCAGGACAATAAGAAATTGGGGGGGGGGGGGGAATTAGTCTGTTTCTTGTTTGTAAAAATATGTGGGAATAAAAAAAACATTGTAAATATGTTCTATAGTGTTGAAATTGTTATTTTATGATGCAAAATCTGTACTTCATGTTCAAATGCAGATTTTTATTTGCATAAAATTACTAAAATATATTTCCGTTTTTTGTTTTTTAGTGATATTAAACAGTTTTAATAGTGGTTTAGTATCAAGTATAATGTAAAACAATGCCAGATATTGAAAGTTCTACATATTCTGGAAAAATGTGCAGAAGCACTGGGCCATAGGACATTTTCTTCCTATTTTCTAGTGAAAAACAAGTAAAAAATGCCAGGCGGAAATTTGAGACTTAGGTTTAAAAGGGTTAACAAGGTATTTTAGTTGGTAAATTTGATTTACAAAGGTAGTTTTTATACTAGTTTTAGCAGCAACTGTAACCTAGAAATGTTAACAT